>DF359122.1:14029-33407 GCA_000787875.1 Solanum virginianum
AATTCAAGTGACCCAAGCTTATCTCAAGAGCTTCACTCCAATCTTCATCGAGGAAATCTCCAAAGTTGAGGTATCAGGGTTTCAACCATTGGGTCCTTTCACCCATGGTGCCCAACCTTCCTTTTCATGCAAATTACATGTTTTCAAGTTGGATTATCTAATGGTATCTCTTATTGTGAATTTTGATTATAAACTGTGTAGGGATTTCATAAAATATTGACTATTTATGCATGTTTTAAGCTATAGATCTATGGTCTATTATGAGATTTGATGATAGATTTCAAGGTATCTTACATAAGGGTTTTACTATATATTGGTGAGTTAATTTATATTAAATTTTCTTATGTTATCTCACGCTTGAATTGCACACCTACCAAGTGTTTGGTAAAATGCCTTTTCAAGGATTTTTAAAGTTATTGATGATCTATTGGATGATTTATGAGTTAGATGACTTTATGATGATTTTGGATTTTCAAAAGATATGTTGAATTCATGGAAATGTTTATAATGTTATAAATGTCGGATTAAGCCCTTTTTCAAAGATTTTACCTCTTGTGAGCCTTTGATGTTAATGTAAGAGTAATGTTTAATGATGATCTATTCTTATGTTTTAAAGTTGGGCTCACTATTAGAGTTCAAAGATGTTCTAGAGCTACTCAAGTAATGTTTCTATGTTCATTATAAGTTATTAAAGTTATGACTATTTCAATTATTCCATAGGATTAGGCTTGGCATCGATGGATGGAGAGTTTACACTCTTTCATCAAACTATTTGCCAACATAGGAGTATACTTAACCCTTATTTTACTAGTGGGTCTATTTAGTACACTTCCTCTTCAAATTCTTTCCGAGATGAGTCGTGTTCCCGTAAGGTGAAGTTCTTATGAAATCCTTTTTGAAATGAGTCATATTCCCATAAGGAGGGTTACTTCATACGAAATTAGGTCATGTTCCCATAAGTTTGAAGTATGGTTTACCTTTACCGATGAGGGTTAATCATCGGGATTCCAAGTTGTGGCTCGTTTGGTCTTATTCTATGTAGGTTGAGGTCTCTTAACACACATATGTATTATGATCTATAAAAGTTGAATGATTTACAAGCATATTTTACTTCAAGCATTGATCATGGATGCCATATTGTTATCTTATTTATCCATCATCAATGCCTAAGCGTTTTGATTGTATTGCCTATGTCTTGTTGTATTGTATCCTACATACTTATTACATTCAAATGTACTAATGCTTACTCTATGCCTACATAATGTTACCATGTAAGAATTGGAGCTCCTTATCATCCTCCGCATGTCTAGTTTTAGCATTTTGGGTGATAAACTTTGGAGAGTCCTCAAGTTCGGGGACACTAACTATATTACCCTTGTCATTGCTATTTCTTTATGTTAAACTCTAGATATTGTGAGGGTGAGCCCAGAAAGTGTCTTGGCCCCTGCTCCAATCTATGTTTAGAGGTTTTGTTGGAACAAATGATGTACTTATGCTTTAACCCTTGGCTCTTCTATGTTTTATGCTACCAAAGGCTTCCCTTAACCTTGTTCTCCCTTTTATTTATCTTTTATTGTTGTTTAATTGTTTCTGCAGCCAAGGATATGGGTATGATATGCGAGGAGGCTTGTTTTGGGGGAACTTCAGGTTCCCATTCGCCGTGTCACGTCTAGGCCCTAGGCTCAAGTTATGAAAAACTTGGTATCAAAGCACTAGATTGTTAATTGTCCTCAAAATCCAACACACTGCATTGATTAAAGTCTTATTCATGGTTATGAAGCGTACCACAACTATGAATGGAAGGCTATGAGGTGTTTTCGGAAATGTTTCATTTCTTTGTGATTAATGTCATGCGATAGAGTTAGGTTTCCCTAAGACTTACTCCTAATTCTTAACCGTTGCGTTTCAGAAATGTCTCAAGCTATTCAGGATGGTGACATTTCCAATGCGGAGATTTGCAATGCTCTATGGATATTGGCCAAAGTTGTGACCGCCCAACCCAACTAATCAGTAGGCACCCCCGAGATTATAATGATAAGAGAGAAGAGAAAGAATAAAAAAGCTCAAGTTGAGGGTGCTCCATCTTCTACTAGACTACCGCTACCTAAATACAAAAAGAAAAGTGCCCAAAAATGTGCCTCATAAATGCCCATAATCGTTTTTTCCATATATCTCAAAATTCGTGCGTGATATAAAAAATGTAACTTCATACTCATGATCAAGGGCAAAATCTGAGTGGTAATTGGGTATAACCCCGATTTTAGAAGACCCATAGAAAAAAATGAATTTCACCAACTTTATAATTTCTAGTGAGGGTACGTAACACCTCCGCGAGGCGGACACATCGCGGAGATGTACATTTCTTTCCCAGTTTTCTCATTTTGTCCCAATCTCCTAAGGGTATTGTCCTCATGCCCTCCTATGCTTAATAACACTTATACTAGCCATTTTTTAACTCTATATCACTCAATACACTCTCAGAATCCTCTCTAACACATAGCCACATATTTTATACAAATTCAAGTGACCCAAGCTTAATTTCGAATCTCAAGAACTTCACTCAAGCTTCAAGTTCTAATTCAAATCTTCATCAAGAAAATCACCAAAGTTGAGGTATATAGGTTTCAACCATTGGGTACTTTCACTCATAGTGCCTAACCTTCCTTTTCATATAAATTGCATGTTTTTAAGTTGGATTATCTATGGGTATCTCTTATTATGAATTTTGATTATAAACTAAGTTGGGTTTTCATAAAATGTTAACTGTTTATGCATATTTTGAGCTATGAATATATGGTCTATTATGAGATTTGATAATGGATTTCGAGGTATCTTAAATGAGGGTTTTACTATGTGTTGATGGGTTGATTTACTTTGAGTTTCATCAACTTATCTCACTCTTGAATTCCATGATTTTGAAATAATATTTTACACCCACCAAGTGTTTGATAAAATGTATTTTCAAGGATTCTTAAAGTTATAGATGATCTATTGGATGATTTATGAGTCAAGTGATTTTATGATGATTTTGGGATTTTAAAAGATGTGTTGAATTCATGAAAATGTTTATGATGTTGTAAAAGCCGGATTACCTCTTATGAGCCTTTGATGTTAATGCAAGGGTAATGTTTGATGATGATCTATTCTTATGTTTTAAATTTGGGTTGACCATTAGAGGTCAAAGATGTTCTAGAGCTACTTATGTAATGTTTCTATGTTCATTATAAGTTATTAAAGTTATTACTATTTCAATTATTCTATGGGATTAGGCTTAGCACTGATGGATGGAGGGTTTTTCTCTTTCATCAAACTATGTACCAAAATAGGAGTATATTTTACCCTTGCTTTACTAGTGGATCAATTTAGTACACTTTCTCTTGAGATTATTCCCGAAATGGGTCATGTTCCCGTAAGGTGAAGTTGTTATGAAATTCATTTTAAAATGGGTCATGTTCCTATATGGAGGGTTACTTCATACGAAATTGGGTCTTGTTCCCATAAGTTTGAAGTATGGTTTACCCTTGCAAGTAGACTACCTCTTTACCGATGAGGGGTAATCATCGGGATTCCAAATTATAGCTCACCTGGTCTTATTCTGTGTCAATTGAGGTCTCTTCCCACATATATGTAATATGATCTATACAAGTTGAATGTTTTACAGGCATGTTTTTTTTTCAAGCATTGATCATACATGCCATATTGTTATCTTACTTATCTATTGTTTATGCCTGTGCATTTTGACTATGTTGTCTATGTTTTGTTTCATTGCATTACCTACTTAGTATATTCAAACGTACTAACTCATATTCTATGCCTACATTATGTCACCGTGTAGTGGCATTTTGGGAGATAAGCTTTAGTGAGTCCTCAAGTTTGGGGATATTAACTATATTACCCTTGTCATTACTATTTTTTTGGTTGAACTTTAGATACTATGAGGGTGAGCACGAAAAGTGTCTTGGGCCCCGCTCCAATCTATGTTTAGAGGTGTTGTTGGAACAAATGATGTACTTATGCATCAAGCCTTGACGCTTCTATGTTTTATGACATCAAAGACTTCCCTTAGCCCCATTCTCCCTTTTATTTATCTCTTGTTGTTGTTTAATTGCTTCTGCGACCAAGGATGTTGATACGATATGCTAAGGCTTGTTTAGGGGGCCCTTTGGGTTCCCATTTGCTTTGTCACATCTAGCCCTTAGGCTCGGGTTATGACATGGCAACCATCAGTTGAAAGTGAGGAAATGTGATATTCCAAAGATAGCCTTTAAGACTAGATATAGCCATTTTGAGTTCTTGGTCATGTCCTTTAGATTAATGAACGCACCTGTAGCCTTCATGGACTTGATGAATAGGGTATTTAGACAATATCTTGATATGTTTGTGATTGTGTTCATCAACGACATTTTGGTGTATTCAAACGATGAGGAGAAGCATGCTAATCACCACAGAGTTGTCCTCTAAACACTTAAGGACCATCTGTTGTATGCAAAATTCTCAAATTATAAATTCTAGCTTAAGTCAGTGGGTTTCCAAGGCCATGTGGTCTCCGGTGATGGTATTTGAGTAGATGCCCAAAAGATTAGAGCGGTTAAGAACTGTCCCAAACCGACCTCTCCAATTGATATAAAAAGTTTCCTTAGATTAGTAGGCTACTTCCGTAGAATTGTTGGTGGATTTTCTTTTCTATCTGCTTAATTGACTAAATTAACTTAGAAAAAGGTCAAATTTCAGTGGTCTGATGAATGTGAGAAGAGTTTCCAAGAGTTGAAGACAAGACTGACTACTACACCACTTTTAACCTTGCCCGAAAGGACAAAGGACTTTGTAATCAGTTGTGATGCTTCAAGATTTGGATTACGATGTGTGCTAATACAAAGAGGGAAGGTGATAGCCTATGCTACAATACAACTTAAGGTTCATGAGAGGAACTATGCTATCACGACCCAAGACTAGCGCCTAGACGTGACACGGCGAATGGGGAACCTTAAAGGACCCCAATCAAGCCTCTTAACATATCATTACACATCCATGGTAGTGAAAGCAATTAAATAACAATAAAAGTGTAGAAATAAGGGAACATGGCGCTAAGGGACATCTTTCATATCATAAATGTCAGAGAGTTAAAGCTCATAGCTTCATTACATAACTTGTCCAACAACACCACTAAACATAAAACTTAGCGGGGGCCTAGACAAGCAATCGGGCTCACCCTCATAGTCAAAGCATACAAAAAAAGGAAAGAGAGTCTTTATACATAGAATATGATCAAAGACATTATCACCGAAATGGAGGACTCACCAACTTGCTTAGTAGAGAAATCGTACTAGCCACATGGAGGAGGAGGATGATCAAGTGGAGCTTCGGTTCCTACATGGTAACATCATGTAGGCATAGAGTATGTGTCAGTACATTTGAATGTACTAAGTATGTCGAATGCAATGCAACAGTAAAGTAGAGCTCTAGTTCCTACATGGTAGCATCATATAGGAATAAAGTATGCATTGGTATGTTTGAATACACTAAGTACTTCGAATTCAATGCAACAAGAGATAGGCAACATAATTGAAATGCATATTTAGGCAATAAATGAGCATATAGCAATATGGCATACATGATTAATGCTGGTAGTAAGACATGCTTACATAGAATATTTTACATATGTAGGAAGAGACCATCATTAGTAACCAAGGCCTACCACCTCCTTTGCGAGGCAATTGAGGTACAACCCCCCCCCAACATGATTGCACGAGCCTACTACCTCCCGAGCGAGGCAATTGAGGTATAAACCCACCAACATGGTTGCACGGGCCTACTACCTCCCGAGCAAGGTAATTGATCAACTTCCAACACTATAGATGCCATTCATTATATCAACACATATACATATCTCTTTCATCATCATAAAGTCACTTAACTCATATACCATGCATTAGGCATTCAATAACTCAAGAAGCATTAACTGGACATTTTATCAAACACTTGGCAAGTGTGTAATGCTAGTATAAAACCATGAAATCCAAGAGTGAAATCATGCAAGAAAACTTAATGTAAAACCACCCACCAACACTTGGTAATACCCTCATGCAATATACTTTAAAATCATTCATTATATATCAAGATAGATCTAAGATACATAACTTAAAACATGCTTAAATAGTCACACTTTTACAAAAGCCCAACATAATTCATAGTCAAATTCATAATAGAAGACCCATAAGTAAAATCAACTTAGAAATATGTAATTTAGGTAAAAAAAGAATATTGGGCTCCATGGTTTAAAGGACCCAAGGGTTGAAACCCACATACCTTGAATTTTGTAAAATTCTTGATGAAGATTGGAAATAGACACTTGAAGCTTGAGTAAAATCCTTAAGATTCGAAATGAGTTTTGGCGCTTGTATTTTGGGTAAAATATTTATCTAAGTGTTTGGGAGAGTACTAGGGAATGTCTTGTATGATATGATGGTGAAATATGAATAAGTATATGTATTTTCATGTATAGGAAGACTTAGCCCCAAGACTCAAAAGTGATGGACCGAACAAGATAACTAGCCATAAAATTACATAGAGACGCATTCTTAGCGCGTCGTCGCGCCTTGGGTGCAAAAACCTCTCTGGAAATTGCATTTTGCAATTTTCAAATTTTGATGCCGTTGCTCTAAAATCGGGGTTAGGCCCATTTCCAGCTTAATATTGTCCCCGATCAAGAATATGAAGTTGGATTTTTGATATCACGCACAGATTTTGAGATATATGGAAATTACGATTTTGGGCACTTTTGAGGCACATTTTGGGGTCATTTCAGTATCTACCCCTTGGGAACATTCATCCCCGAATGTCAAAGAGACGTATATAGGAAGATTAGTCATGAAAAAATCAGCCCCAAAAAGAATAAAATAATGCACTTAAACACCATTTCAAAAATCTCAACATAAGTGTTAAAATCATCATGAACTTGTCAACATAAACATGAATGCATGGATATGACATATAGGGTTGATACATGAGACTTGAAATCACATAGAAGACTTAGAATTAGTACCTTAGGCTCGAGTAGAATAGAAGAGATAGGGATATCACTTTTGCTTGTCCACCTCGGCCTCCCATGTAACACTTTTGACTTGCTGATTCCTCCAAAGGACCTTAACGGAAGTCACATCCTTGTTCCTCAATCTTATCACTTGCCTATCCATGATCTCTACTAGAACTTCTTCATAAGTCAAGTTGTCATGAACAACCCCCAAAATATCCAATGGAACAATAGCATTCAGGTCACCCATATATTTCGTCATCATGGATATATGAAAGCCAAATAAACCAAGTCCATTTCAATAGGTAACCCCAACTCATAGGCCACTTTACAAATCTTCCTCAACACCCTATAAGGACCCAAATATCTTGGACTCAAATTACCCTTCTTACCAAAATGAACCACACCCTTCATGGGTGAAACCTTCAAATAGTCCCAATCACTAATTTTAAATTCAAGCTCCCTTCTCCTCACATCAGCATAGGACTTTTGATGACTTTGGGCTATTCTCAACCTTTCTTTAATTAACCTTATCTTCTCCATAGCCTCCATGAACAGATCCAGACCCAACAATGCCATTTCTCCCACTTCAAATCACCCAATCGGTGGCCTACAATGCCTACCATAGAGGGCTTCAAAAGGAGTCATACCAATGCTAGAATGATAGCTATTATTATAAGCAAACTCAATCAATGGAAGATGATCATTTCAACTACACTTAAACTCCAAAATATAAGCTCTAAGCATATCCTCAAGAGTTCGGATAGTTCTTTTCACTTGCCCATCCATTTGATGGTGGAAGGTCATGCTAAGCTTTACTTTGGTAACAGAACCTCTTTGGAAGGACCTCCAAAAGTCCGAAGTGAATTGAGTACCACGATCCGATATGATGGACAAGGGTACCAAATGCAATCTAACCAACTTATGAATGTACAACTTATCATAGTCTTTGGCCCCATAAATAGTTTTAAATGCTAGAAAATGAGTCGATTTTTTCATTCTATCAACCGCAGCCCAAATAGAATCAAAACCCTTTCTTGTCTTAGGAAACCCAACCACAAAGTCCATGTTAATTTCCACCCACTTCCAAGTACTAATCTCTATAGCTTAGGTTAGGCCACCAGGCCTTTGGTGTTTAGCTTTGACTTATTAGCAACTATGACAACCGAATACAAATTTTGCAATGTCTTTCTTCATACCTCCCCACCAAAAGACATCCCTTAAATCCCTATACATCTTGGTAGAACCAGGGTGAATAGAATAGGAAGAATTATGAGCCTTATCAAGAACCTTCTCTCTCAAGCCATCTACACTAGGCACACACAACCTACTTTGCTACCTAAGGGTACCATCTCCCCTTTGGGAGAAAACCTCCACATTTCTCTCTTTCACCAAGGTCTTCAATTATAACAAGAAGGGGTCAAGATCTTGCTTTGCTTTTACCTCATCAACCAAGGAAGACGTTGAACTATCAACCACAAGACCACCATTATCAACCTCTTCCAACACAACCCCCAATCCAGCCAACCGATGGACCTCCCTAGCCACCTCTTTGCCCCTACCATCAACATGAGCTAGGCTACCCATAGACATCCTGCTCAAAGTATCCACCAACATTAGCCTTAACGGGATGATAATGCACACTCATATCTTGTCCTTCAATGTTTGGAAACTCTTTTCACACTCATAGTTCCACATAAACTTAGCCTTATTTTGAGTCAACTTAGTCATGGAGAAGCAATGGAAAAGAAACCATTCACAAACCTATAGCAGTAACCTATTAAGACCAAGAAGCTTCTAACATCTGACAGGATCAAAGGTCTAGGCCAATTTATAATCACTTCCCTCTTTTTAAGATCCTCCTTAATACCATCCCCCGACACCACATAACCTAGAAAGGCAACCTCTTTCAACCAAAATTCACACTTTTCATATTTGGCATACAACTTTTCTTCCCTCAATTTTTGCAACACTATACTCAAATGACCTACATGTTCCTCCTTACTATGAGAGTAGATTAAGATATCATCAATGAAGACAACCACAAACCAATCAAGGTAGGGTTTAAAGACCCTATTTATAAGATCCATGAAGATAGCCAGTGCATTGGTCAACCAAAAAGACATAACAACAAACTCTTAATGTCCATACCAAGTTTGGAAGCCCGTTTTGGTAATGTCACACTCCTCACCTTCACTTGATGATACCCGAACCAAAGATCAATCTTAGAGAAGTGGCTATCCCCTTGAAGTTGGTCAAATAGATCATCAATCCTTGGTAGAGGATTCTTATTCTTTATAGTGACCCTATTAAGTTGCCAGTAGTCTATACAGATTCTAAGTGACCCTTTCTTATTCTTCACAAACAACACTAGTGCATCCCTAGGTGATTCACTAGGCCTAATAAAACTCTTCTCCAATAAATCCCTCAATTGCTCCTTTAACTTCTTTAACTCTGTTGGGGCCATACGGTAAGGGCGAATAGAAAAGGGTTGAGTATCGAGAAGTAGGTCTATACCAAAATCTATTTTTCTTTCAGGAGGAACACTGGGAAGGTCATTAGGAAAGACATCAAGGAACTCATTCACCACCAAAATCGACTCTCTATGGAAGACTTTCGGCTCCACATCCCTAACTCTCACAAGATGATATAGACACCCTTTAGAATTAACTTTTGGGCTTTAATGTAAGAGATAAACCTACCTTTGACAACCACATCATGACTTCTCCACTCAAAGATGGGTTCATTTGGGAATTGGAATTTGACCCTACGAGTGTACAATCAAAAGAGGCATAACATGTAAGCAACCAATCCATCCCAAGAATGACATCAAAATCTATCAAATCCAACTCACCAAGATCGTAAGGCAATATTTTATGCAAAATGCAAATGGGACAATTTTTATAGACCTTTTTAGAAATAATAGATGCACCAATGGGAGTAGAAACCTCATAAGTCTCACCCAACAATTCGAGCTCAACATGAAACTTATTGATAACAAATGGAGTAACAAAAGAAAGAGTGGCACCTGAATTTATCAATGCATACACATCAAAATCAAAGACTTTTAACATACCAGTGATGACATCGAGCACCTCATCTACCCCTAGCCTCACTTGAAGAGCATAGAATCGATTGTGCCTTGGGGCACCACCTTGTAGGCCTCCTCTCTCCAAAGGAACTGCATTTGAACCCTTGCCTTATGGATGAACATCCTTACCCTTGTTACAGTTATGATGGCAATCCATCATTTTATAGCCTACTTTCCCACAATTAGAGCAAGCATTAGTAGCCCTCAAGCATAGGCCACCATGACCCTTACCACATTTTGGACACATAACATTAGGCCCTATACCACCATCACCTTGGAGCCTTGGATAGTCATTGATAATCCTTCTATTAGGATCATGAAAAGACCCTTGGCCAAGAAGAAACCCACCACCTTTGAGTCTTTGGAACTTAGCATCAAAATATGCCCTCTTGGCCTCATTCCCCTTTCTCTTTCTCAACTTCTCCCCCTTCAATTATTCAGCATAAGTCATAAGGCAGGCAATTTCATGTCACTTATCAACATGGCAGTACGACATTCTTCACTAACTAAATCGGATACACCTATAACAAACTTATTCATTCTAGACCACGAGTCGGCAACCAAGTGTGGAGTGTATTTAGAGGGTTTGATGAACTTGAGGGCATAATCCCTCACACTCATAGACCCTTGCTTCAAATTCATTAACTCCATCATTTTGGCCTCCCTACGCTCAAGAGGAAAGAATTGGTTGAAGAAAGACGCCTTAAACTCCTCCCAAAGAACCACATTGTTATTCCCCTTCTCCTCCTTCCATTGAGTGTACCATATTTCGGCCATCCCCTTGAGTTGGTAAGCCATCAACTCCGCCTTCTCTTATGACCTCACACCCATGATAGCGAATACTTTGTATACCTCATCAATAAACTCTTGAGGGTCCTCATCCACCTTAGACCCATTGAACTCTGGCAGGTTTATCCTCATAAAGTCTCTCACCCGAGATGCAAAAATAAAAGCATGAGGAGACTTGGGCCCCTTGGTTGGCTTTGTTAGCCACAACATGAACTAGCAAGGTAAGAGCATCCTAGAGCCCTCCATGAGGCAGTTATTCCTCGGGTATGCGGGCTCTTCTTCCTCTTGTGTTAGGCATGATCTAGCATATCGAAGAATAATTATTAGGGAAAATTTTACCTTAACTTCTATAGCACGACATAGAGTAAGAAGAAGGGAAACATTTCCTCAAATGTCTCATAGCCTCTTACTCATAGTTGTGGTGCACAACATAACCATGAATAAGACTCTAATCAACGCGGCGTGTTGGATGTTGAGGACCATTAACAACCTAGTGCTCTGATACCACATTTGTCATGACCCAAGACTAGGGCTTAGACATGACATGATGAATGGGGAACCTGAAGGGACACCAATCAAGCCTCATAACATATCATTACACATCTGGTTGCAAAAGCAATTAAATAACAATAAAAGAGTAAAAATAAGGGAACACAGGACTATGGGACATATTTCATACCATAAATGTCAAAGAGTTAAGAGAGTCAAAGCTCATAGCATCATTACATAACATCTCCAACAACACCATTAAACATAGAACCTAGCAGGGGCCAAGACAAGCAATCGGGCTCAGCCTCATAATCAAACCATATAATAAAATGAAAGAGAGTCTTTATACATACCATAAGATCAAAGACATTGTCCCCAAAATGGAGGATTCACCAAATTGCTTAGTAGATGAATCATACTAGCCACATGTTGGAGGAGGATAATCAAGTGAAGCTTCAATTCCTACATGGTAACATCATGTAGGCATAGAGTATACGTTAGTACGTTTGAATGTACTAAGTATGTAGGATACAATGCAGCAAGAGATAGACAACATAATCAAAATACATATTTAGGCAATAAATGAGCATATAGCAATATGGCATGCATGATCAATGCTTGTAGTAAAACATGCTTACATAGAACAGTTTACATATGTAGAAAGAGACCATCATTAGTAACCAAGGCCTACCACCTCTTTGGTGAGGTGATTAAGGTATAACCCCCCCTCACTATGGTTACACGGTACTACTACCTCCCAAGGCAATTGAGAGACAAACCTCCCAACATGGTTGCACGGACCTACCGCCTCCCGAGCGAGGCCATTGATCAACTTCCAACACTATAGATGCCATTCATGATATCAACACATATACACATCTCTTTCATCATAATAAAGTCACTTAACTTATATACCATGCATTACGCCTTCAACAACTCAAAAAGCATTAATTGAATATTTTATCAAACACTTGGCGAGCGTGTAATGCTAGTGTAAAGTCATTCAATTTAACAGTGAAATCATGCAAGAAAACATAACGTAAAACCTCCCATGAACACTTGGTAATACACTCATGCAGTATACTTTAAAACCCTTCATTGAATTTTAAGATAGATCTAAGATTCATAGCTCAAAACATGTTTAACCAGTCACACTTTTACAAAAGCCCAACATAGTTCATAGTCAAATTTATAATAGAAGACCCATAAGTAAAATAAACTTAAAAATATGTAATTTAGGTAAAAAGAAAGTTTAGGCACCATAGGTTAAAGAACCCAATGGTTGAAATCCATATACCTTAACTTTTGGAGAATTCTTGATGAAGATGGGAAATGGACACTTGAAGCTTGAGTGAAATCCTTAAGATTCAGAATGAGTTTTGGCGCTTGAATTTTGGGTGAAATATTTATCTAAGTGTTTGGAAGAGTATTGGGGAATGTCTTGTATGATATGAAGGTGAAATATGGCTAAGTATAAGTATTCTCATCGTAGGAAGACTTAGGTGCAAGACCCAAAAGTCATGGACCGAAGAAGAAAACTGGCCACAAAATTGCACAGAGATGCGCCCTTGGTGCATCGCACCTCAGGTGCAAGAACCTCTCTGGAAATCGCATTTTGTGATTTTTAAATTTTGATATGGTTGCTCTAAATTTGGGGTTAGACCCATTGCCAGCTCAATTTTTTCCCTGATCAAGAATATGAAGTCAATCTTTTGAAATCATGCACAAATTTTGAGATATATGAAAATTATAATTCTGGGAACTTTCCTCGAATTTTGAGATATATGAAAATTATGATTCTTCGCACTTTCAAGGAACACTTTTAGGAATTTTTAGGATCATTTCATATCTCAGCCATGATCTTGAGTTGGCAGCAGTGTTGTTTGCATATAAAATCTAGTGCTAGTATTTGTATGAAGTGTATGTGGATATGTTCACTGACCACAAGAGCTTGCAGTACATCTTCAGTCAGAAAGAGCTCAACCTATGATGGAAGAGATGGTTGGAGTTATTCAAGTATTATGATATAAGCATTCTCTACACCTAGGTAAAGCTAACATTGTTGATGACACTCTTAGTAGGTTTTCAATGGGTAGCACAGCCCATGTTGAGAAAGAAAAGAAGGAGATAGCTAAGAAAGTGCATCGATTGGCTTATTGGGAGTGTAATTTGAGAAGAATGATGAGGGAGGAGTTAATGTTTAGAATGGGCCTGCATCATCCTTAGTGGCAAAGGTGAAGGAAAAGTAATGCCTAGATCTTGTCATACTTCAATTGAAGGAGGTTGTCAACAAATAGAATGTGATGGTCTTCTCCAAAGGGGGAGATGGAGTCTTGAGATACCAGAGTAGATTGTGTGTTCCGGATATTGATGGTGTTCTAGATAGGATTATAGCTGAAGCACATAGTTCTAGATATTTGATTCATCTTGGCTCTACCAAGAGATACCATGACTTTAAAGAAGTCTATTAATAGAGTGAAATGAATAGGGATATTGCAGAGTTCATATCAGAGTGCCCGAATTGTCATCAAGTTAAAGTTTAGCATCAAAGACCATATGGATTAGCTCAGAACTTTGAGATCCCTAAGCTGAAGTGGGAGATGATGAACATGGACTTCATTATTAGTCGATCGAGGCCTCGAAAGCAACAAGATTCGATTTGGTGATTATAGATAGGTTGACCAAATTAGCTCACTTCTTAGCAGTTAAGACAACCAATACTACAGAGGAGTATGCCAAAGTATTCATCTAGGAGATTATGAGGTTGTATGGGGTTCCCTTATCCATCATCTTGGACAAAGGAGCTCAATTCACCTCCCAATTTTGGAAATCTTTCCTGAAGGAATTGGGTACTACCGTGAATTTGAGTACACCCTTTCATCCACAAACAAATGGCCAGGTAAAGCATACAATTTAGACATTAGAGGATACTTAAGAGCCTATGTTCTTGATTTCAAAGGAAATTGGGATGATCACCCACACCATTGATTGAATTTGCATATAACAATAGTTATCATGAGAGCATTCAGATGGACCCCTATGAAGCTTTCTATGGGAGGAGATGTAGATCACCAATTGGGAGGTTTGAGGTTTTAGAAGCTATGGTAATTAGGCCTAACATTGTCTATCAATTAATGAAGAAGGTTAAGGTCATTAAAGAGAGTTTGAACACTGCACAGAGTCACCAAAAATCTTATACCGAGGTAAGAAGAAGAGACTTAAAGTTCGAGGTAAATGACTGGGTGTACTCGAAAGTGTCACCTATGAAAGGTGTCGTGAGTTGTGTGAAGAAGGAAAAATTAAGTCCTCACTATGTTAGTCCCTATCAGATTATGAAAAACATTGGGAAGGTTGCTTACTAGTCAGAGTATCCTTCTAAGTTAGACGCAATGCACCCTATATTTAATGATTCCATGTTGAAGAAGTGTTTGGGTGATCCTGCCTTTGTGATCCCTATTGAGAGTATTGGAGTAAAGGGTAGCTTGTCCTATGAAGAGATTTTGATCCAAATCCTTGATTGTCAAGTTCACACATTGAGAACCAAAGAGATCACCTCAGTCAAAGTCCTGTGGAAAAATCAATTCATTGAGGAAGCAACATAGGTAGCTGAGGAATAGATGAGATCCAAATATCCACACCTATTCGTGCCCATTGATGAGAACATTGAAGATAATTTCCTTACCCTTGACTTAATATCATTAATCTATTCTAGATTTGATATGTCTATTCTTGAGTCTGAATGGAGATTGTTGAGATTGATGAGGAATCGAGAGTTTGATTGATTGATGTGAGTATGGAGGTGAGTCTGGAGTGTATTCATGCCTTGATATCCCCCTTTACTCATCATTCGAGGATGAATGATCCCAAGTGGGAGATGATGTAAGTCTCGATAAAATTACCAAAATACCCTAAGAGGAGAGATATGCGTGTAACGCATCTTTTTATGCTCTGGTGGCAAATCTGAGACTGGATTGTGATCAACAAAAAAAATAAGTAGGAAAATGGTCTCATTTGAAAATCTAGAGCAATCGAATCAAAAGATAATTTTTTTGTCCTAAAATGAAAAAGATTATCTATGTGTGACATAGGCACATTGCACCTCTATAGTGGACCTAGACTTTTTTATCAATTTTTTAAACGGGATTGGAAAAACATGTTTGATGAATTGTTTTTGGAAAAAATATACATAGGCGCGACAGGTCTGCATCGCTAACCCGCTATTCTGGACTAGAAACTTTCTTAAATTCTTGAGGGGCATTCTAGATATTTCCCAACCTCTCCTAAATGCAAAACATGATTAAAATTGGTCATTGATAGCATAAAAGGGTTTTAAGCCCCATTCTAAGTCATTGAAGAAAACTAGGGCTTCAGAGAAGAGAAAAGGAACGTGAGATTGAAGTGTTCAAGGGAAAATTCTTGAAGTTTGATTGGTAAAGCATCACACAAGGTATGTAAGGCTAAACGAAAGTATGAGATTATTCTCCCATGTGCCCCATAGATGAGTTGAGAGTCGATGAATGCCCACACATGATAGTTGAATGGTTTATTGAAGATTTTCTTTAAAATTATATTAATTACATGTATTATCATATGTTAATGATTATCATAAATTTGCTTTCTTGAATTGAATACTTTTCATGAGATATTATATAACCCTACATGTTAACTTCTAAAAGCATGCATGAATGAACCTAGGGATTGAGTCTAGAGCCTTGATTTGAGAATGTCGATTATGATTGTGATGTGTGAATGATGATGAGTTAATAGAACTTAGAATTCCTGTGAGTACCCATAAATGATCTCTAATGATTTGTCCATTTGATTGTTCCCTAATGATTGTCTTAAGCCTTGGGCTACTAATTAAGATGTTGATTGATGAGATGATGAAAGTCTCTATGAGACTGATCTAATGATGAATTCCTCCATGAGGCTAATTGAGATGGTTTGATTGAGCTGGATTGTCTTATGAGAATTAAATCTTGGGAGGAGTATCGAGCACCAAAATGGGTAAGAGTAAAACCAACTCAAACATTTTAACTATGTAGCCAAGCGTAGGTAAGGATTAGAACTACTACATTTTATTAGGATTCCCTCTGGATAGAAGTCCTTAAAAGAATAGAGGATTGTAGATTGCCATTTCCATTTTGGATTGCCCATTATGGTTTCAATTAATTTTCTAGCTGGCAAGTATAGGACATCTGTGGTAATACTGGATCATAAGTGATTGTTGTCGAATAAAAAAAACTCCCAAAAATTTCTCATATTTAGTAGTCTGAGTCGAGATGAGATGAGATAAGATGAGTTGAGTTAAGTTCTTTTGAGATGAGGTTGATTTGGTTGATGAGGTTTTATTTGGTTGACGGGTCACTTGTCTACTTTTTAATCTTTCTTTTGATAGACAATTGATATTCAGATTAGTTATTATTCTGAATTGATGTTATTTCCATGTTAGAGCTACTTGTTTTTATTTCATTCAGCTATTTTACATATCGTACATTCCACGTACTGATGCCACTTGGTGCTACATCATTTCATGATATAGATACATATGTTAGGGTTCGTCAACAGGCGTATCATTGAGTGATGCCACTCGGTGCTACATTATTTCATGATATAGATATATGTGTTAGGGTTCGTCAACAGGCACATCGTTGAGGATCTGAGATGTTCAGCTGATTGGTGAGCCTCCCTTACTTCAGAGGATTCATTATATTTATTTTATCTTGCTTTAGAGTTAGATTTGATTAGCTTTATTTGGATTTGAGGTAGCCATAGGTCTTTTATCTGCACCGCTTAATAGTGATAGAGGTTTTATATACTAGAGTCAAATATTGATGTCATGACTTGTTGAGCTAGTTCTTTCTACTAGTCCTTTTATTTATCGATATTATTTTGAGAGTAACTGAGATGTGCCCATTATTTTCCTTAGACTTCCGCTGATTGTATTGAGTTATTTGATTGAATGAATATGATGAGGCCAAGTGGTTCGCTGGAGCCCTAGCAATAGTCTCTGGGTGTCGGTCACGTCTAGGGTATCCTCCAGGGTTGTGACATATATTCAAGGTTAGAATAACTCCATATGATCCCATACACATAAAAGTAACGTTTGAATCTTAGTTTAGAAATTTTCAAGGTATTACATTTTCAGTCCTGGAAAATTAGTAACATAAATAGAAAAGAGAAATTATATAAGGAAGATGCGATTAAAATGCTTACAAAACACCAACATGCATATACTCCATGTATTTTATACACTAATTAATGACTCGTGACACACAAAAAAAAAGAGACAGACCCAAGGTGTTGCCTTAATTACAATTGTCACGACCCAAACATAGGGCCTAGACGTGATCGGCGAATGGGGAACCCGAAGGAAGCCCAAACAAGCCTCATAGCATATCATTACACATAGGACTTATGCAACCTAACTAACCTCTGTCTACATTCAATAAGGACTCACAATCGTGAACTCAATTCCCTCTTTACCGAGGCAAACCACACTTTTTATGAGTGAAACCTTCAAATAGCCCAAATCACCACTTTTAATTCAAGATCCTTTCTCTTGTCATTGACGTAGGACTTTTGACGACTTTGGGCCAGCTTCAACCTTTCCCTAGTTATCCTAACCTTCTCAAAAGCCTCCATAACTAGTTTTGGTCCCAACATAGCCACTTCTCTAGCTTCTAATCACCCAACGGTGATCTACAACTAGCTTCCCAACTGGTAGACGGTTCCCCTCAGCCAACTCCGGCGTGTCAGCTTAGTTATCCTCATCAAACCACTTACTTGATGTCTAGCTTCCCAACTGGTAGACGGTTCCCTTTCCCCCAAATCAATGAAGAAGGGAGACGTAAGTTGATTCTTCCGAAGAACCGGAAGCGAAGCGCTATGCCGGGGCGGGGGGACGAAAAAAGAAATGGCTCCGAAGAAAAAAATTGGGGTTCCCAATGCTTCTCCACGCTCAATGAGATGCGCCAACCTTGGGATGCTTTACTTACAAAAAGCATTGCCTTGGGCATGCAACCCAAAAAGATAGAAAGACCGCTCGCTCAAAGAAAACTCTTTTAGAGCCTGGTACCAGCCAAGCCCCCTCTCCTTAGAGTCAAGTGGCTGAACGCCCTCTCGACTCGGCAAATCGTTGATAATACACAACATATAGCTAGTTTAATGGAACCAATCCGAAAAAAGGCGTGGAGCTTAAATAACTCACTCAGAACGCTTTTTAAAAGATACTAAGGGATAAGGAAAGCAGGGTGCAAGATCGGATGTAGCTTTCTGGATCTCCCCTGACCCATACTAGGGCCTTGACTTCAGTTCCAGTTCCAGAGATGGGTTCTGTGGTGAACTCGAGTTGAAGAAGTAAAAGCCTCAAGCTTTTAGCTTGAAAAAAGAATGGATAGAGTTGACTCAAAAGAAAGCGTGGAGCGAGGTCTCCTCCCTTTTTAGTAACAAAATAAACCAAAAGTAGGACCAAACTGAGAGTTAGTAGCATAAACAAAGATGGATTTGTGAATGAGAAATAGAAGTTTCCTATTTTCATAGGAATCAATGGGATTATTTCAAATTGTTCAAGTGGACTGGTGATCGTCGGAGGTGTCCCCCCTACATTCTCAATCGGTATATCAATACCGATTCGATCCGAGCTCTTGGAATTGGAACAAATTCGGCAGCGGATCGCGAAATCTTGGTGATCTTCTCTATCTAATGAATGGGGAGTCCTCTTTAAAATCGTCCGCCTGTAACCCAGCAGATAAAGTACATTACATAGTCCAGGGATTGGCGAGAGTCATCAAAGGGATAAATAGTTTTCCTCGAGTCTTCTTGTCTGCGGTGGGGAATGCATTCCAGTGCGATGTCTCTGGTTTAGACACCAGGCGCCAACCTTCCTAAAGGGCTCTGTCTTTATTTAGGTGAGGGCAAGTTGGTCAGCGCACTAGCCAAAGACTATTTGATTAGCTTTATTTGGATTTGAGGTAGCC
>DF359122.1:37972-70444 GCA_000787875.1 Solanum virginianum
GGTGATATTTTTGAAAAGTTTGAGACTCAAGTAGAATTTTTAAATGCTGGGTTGTTAGGACTTGTATGTCCATAATTGGCTTAATTAGAAAAAGTTTGGGGACCAAAGTGTAATTTGTGAAACTTGAGGTCTTGAAGAAAGTAGGTGTTGCCCCACTTTAAATTTGTCACATTCTTATTGGCACAAGTGTGGGGGTGGGTCAAGAATTGTGTGGAAATATATTAATGATATCTCTACATTCTTCCAACCATTTTTAACACTTAGAAAAATTTTAAGAACAAGAACACAAAAAATTTAGCCTCGGGTTACTGTTCATAGTGAACCAAAATTCACGTTTTTTCAATCTTAAAATTATTTTGACATTATAAACCTTGCATATTGAGTCCCCTAAGTAGCGTGGATACGCTATTTGGGCAAGAAAATGTTTCTTTCTACGACTTTGGTAATTGAGCTCACTTAAGTGGTTTAAGAGGTAAGTGATCTTTAGTGTTGTTTTATGAATAATAAAGATTGNAAGCTTGGGCATCATGGGTGAAAGGAACCCATGAAAGAAACCAACATACCTCAAGTTTGGAGATTTCCATGATGAAGATTTGATTGAGTACTTGAAGCTTGAGTGAAATCCTTAGATTCAGAATGAGATTAGGACACTAAAATTTGGATGAAATATTTGTCTAAGTGTTAGAGAGGGTTTTAAGGAATGTCTTATATGATATGGAGTTGAAATATGACTAAGTATTGGTGTTTATATGCATAGGAAGGCTTAGGCCAAAGACCCAAAGGCCTTGGACCAAATCAGGAAAACTGGCACAAAATAACACATCTCCGTGACGGCTCCGCGTCGCGGAGCAAACTCGTACCACTACTGGAATTGCAAAATTGGCAAAATTTATTTTTCGCTATGGGTCTTCTAAAATTTGGGTTATACCCATCTCCCAATAAATTTTACCCCCTGATTTAGAATATGCAGTTGTATTTTTGATATCACGCATAGATTTGAGATATATGGAAATTACGATTCTGAGCACTTTCGAGGCACATTTTCGGGCACTTTTTGGGGCCGTTTCAAAAACTCCCCCTTGGCAACATTTGTCCCCAAATGTCATAGAAACGTATATGACAGATACAAACATGATAATTTTAGCCCACATAGAAATGCAACAGTGCACTTAAACATCATTCCAAAAATCTCATCATAAGTGTAAAAGCACTATGAACTTGTCAATTTTAACATGAATGTATGCAATGACATAGGGGCTGAAACATAAGACTTGGAATCATATAAGGACTTGATGTGTTATCATAAGCTTGAGTGGAATGAAAGAGATATGGATATCGCCTTCCATGCCCACTCTGGCTTCCCAAAAGACACTATCGACTTGACGATCCTTCCAATGGGCCTTGACGAACACTACACCCTCACAAATCAACCTTTACTCATATCCACCCCACTTCTCCACTGGACCTCCTCATAAGTCAACTCATCCTCAACAATGTCCAGAACCCCAAGAGTCCTATAATACTTGAATCACCAACACACTTCCTCAGTCCTCGAAACATGAAGACTTGGACGAACCATATCCTTATCCAAAGGCACTTCCCATTCGTATGCAACCTCACCAATCCTCCTCAACACTCTATAGGGACTCACAAGACTTAAAATCAATTCCCCCTTTACCAAGACAACCACACCTTTTATGAGTGAAACCTCCAAAAGTGTGAGGTAAATTGAGCACCACGATTCGATATAATGGACAAAGAAACCCAATGAAATCTCACAACTAATGAATATACGATCTAACATAATCTTCAGTCCCATATATGGTCATAACCTCTAGAAAGTGAGTCGATTATGTCATCCTATCAATCAAAACCAAAACAGAATCAAAACCCTTCCTAGTCTTAGGCAAGCCAACCACAAAATTCATATTAATCTTTTCCCACTTCTAAGTAGGAATTCTCTATGTCTTGTGCTAGGCCACCCAACCTTTGACATTCGGCTTTGACTTGTTGACAACTACGATAACCGGGAACAAATTAGCAATGTCCCTCTTCATGCCTCCCCACCAATACACATCCCTCAAATCTCTATCCATTTGATAGAACCAGGGTGAATAGAATAAGAAAAATTATGGAACTCATCAAGGATCCTTTATTTCAACCCATCAACACAAGGCACACACAACCTACCTTGGTGCCTAAGGGCACCATCTCCCCCTTGGGAGAAAACCTCCACCTTCACCTCTTTCACCAAGGCCTTCAATTTCAACAAGGAGGAATCAAGATCTTGCTTTACCTTTACCTCATTAACCATTGAAGACTTAGAACCATCATCACCAACAACACCACCATTACCAACCCCTTCTAACCTAACCCCCAATCTAGCCAAATGATGGACCCCTCAAGTCACTTTTTTATCACCACCATCAACAGATGCTAGGCTACCTATAAGAGCCCTACTTAGAGCACCAACCACAACCTTAGCCTTATTGGGGAAAAGTGATGCACACTCATATAATATTCCTCAAGGAGTTTTAACCACCTTCTTATTACCCTCAATTCACACCCATCATATTTAGCAAACAACATCTCATCCCCCAAGACTTGCAACACCACCCCAAATGGTTCACAAGAGCTAATTAATTCAATGCTCCAGCACATAGAGGTCACCACAAATATGTCAAGGTAGGGTTTTAAGACCCTATTCACGAAACCCATAAATATAGCCAGTGCATAAGTCAACTAAACAACTCCACCACTACTCAAATGCTTAATCCTAGTCCGACTGGACACCTAGAGATCTCAATTACCCTCTCCCTCACATGGGGACAAATCCTGCACCAAAATCAATCTTAGAGAAGTTTTAGCCTATTGTAGTTGACCAAATGGATCGTCCATCCTCAACCATCATATCACAACCTTACGGGCCCTACACTCATAGGTAGCATGGTAAGCAAGTAGCCAAACCACCCCAAGGCCTCCAACCCATACCAATTCCTTGAAGCATCACAATACTCAACAATAACCTATCTATCCTCCCAGTAGAGCCAAGATAGGAGTGGACACAAGCTTAATCTTTGAGGTTTTAGAAATACTATTCACACTCATCGGTCCACTCAAATGAGACTTACTTGGGGTCAAATAAATCATATAAGAAGCAATGGAAAGAAACCTACTCACAACCTCTGGCAATAACTTGCTAAGCCTAAGAAGCTCCTAATATGCGATTAATTCAAAGATCTAGGCCAAATAACCTCTTTAATACCATCACTTGGCACCACGAGACCTAGGAAGGCAACCTCTTGCAACTAAACTCACATACCTCCTACTTTGCATAAAACTTCCTCCCCTATACATTGAAGTACTACTCTCAAATGACTCACATGCAGCCCCTCACTTCCAGAGGAAAACCAACCTATCATCACCAAAGCCATCATAAACATAATAAGGTAGGGTCTAATATTCATGAGACTTATAGACATATTCGGTTCACTAGCCAAACCAAAAGATACTACCACTAAATCCACAATATCAGAAAGGACATTCAAGAACTCATCTACCACCCAAAATAACCCAAATAGAAATAAGTTAGGTTCAACACCCCTAACCCTCAAAAGACAAGGGATGCAACACTTAAAGATCAAGCGTACCACAGTACAAGAAATGAACCTACCTCTTTTGCCACCATCTGACAACCTCCCTCTCAAGGACGGGTTCATTAGGGAGTAGGATTCTAATTCTATGGCTCTATAATCAAAGGAGGCACAACATCTAAACAACTAATCCATCCCAAGTATGGCATCCAAATCCACCACATCAAACCCATCAAGTCACAAGGCAAGACCCAATGCAATACGAACAAGTAACAATACCTATGAACATTCTTAGCAATAACATACTCAATAAAGAGGTAGACACCAAAGATTCACATAATAACTCAGGACACACAAGGCGCCCACTAGCAACTCAAAAAGGAATAGTAAAAGGGATAATGGCACACCGAACCTATTAATGAATGCACATCAAAGTCAAAGGAAACTTCAAGATACTAGCAATAACATCAGGCACCTCATCCCCGCCTTGAGCTCCTTGATCAACATCACCACCTTTACTCTTGTATTGACTATGTGGGGAACTAGAAAGGTTGTGGCCCATCTCACCACACCTAAAGCATACACCCGTGTTCCTCCAACATGTACCACCATGTTTCACTCCCATATTTTAGGCATCTAGGAAGAATCACCCCATCATCACCTCTTTTACTCTTATTGCATTTACGAGGGCAATCCTTCACCTTATGACCCAACTCTCCACAACCATAACAAGCATCGGTACCTCTTAAGCATAGGCCGTCATGGTGTCTACCACATTTTTAGGCACCTAACATAAGGCACCACACCACCTCTATCTTTGGAACTTTGGAACTTTCCTCCCATACGGGCCCTCTTGGCCTCACTACCTCTACCCATACCATTTGAATTCTCGGGATGATTCACTTGTTGATCGAGGTAAGTTAAAAATTTGGTCACCACTTTAGCCAATACCCATAGAGCATTGCGAACCTCCGCATTAATCACATCATCGTCTTGAGTAGCTTAAGACATATCCTAAATGTTAATAGTTAGGGATTAGCAATAAGCCCTAGGGGACTTAACTATATCGCATGACATAGATCTTGAAGAAGTGAAATGTTTCCTAGAACAGCCCATAGCCTTTTATTCATAATTGTGGTGAGCTTCACAACCATGAATAGGACTCTAATCGTCATGCTGTGTTGGACGTCGAGGACCTACCAACCTAGCACTCTGATACCAAGTTTATCATGATCCAAGCCTAGAGCCTAGATGTGACACGACGTATGGGGAACCCCTATAGACCCCCAACAAGCCTCTTAACATATTTACACATCCTTGGTTGCAGAAGCAAGAAATCAATCAAAAGGAGATAGTAAATAGGGATAATCAAGACTAAGGGACAACTTTCATATAATAAACAACAAGAGTCAAGAGAGAGTCAAAGCTCATAATATAATACATATCATGTCCAACAACACCTTTAAACCTTAAATACTTAGCAGGGGCCAAGACAAGTAATCGGGATCACCCTCATAATAATGGCATTAGGAACTCCAAACATACAAGACATAATCTAAACATAAGCTTGAGAGAAGATACATATCATCTCTGGACTTGAGGACTCACCATAAGCTAACTTGAACAATCTATCTAGCCACGAGAAGAACCAATAGGAGCTCTGGTTCCTATATGGTCATATCATGTAGGCACAGAGTATGTATTAGTACATATGAATGTACTATGTATTTAAGATGCAATGCAACAAGAGATAGCCATCATAAGCAAAATGCATAATCATAAGCAATGAATAGCATACTAACAATATGAGATGTCTGAATGATGTTTGAAGTAAAACCATACTTATATATAATATAATATGAGTGTAATGAGTGACCATTCTTAGTGAAATCCAAAGCCTACCACCTTCTTGGAGAGGCACATGAGGTACAAACCCCTTTATGAGGATGATGGAGTACAAACCCCCAACAAGGTTGATGGAGTACAAACCCTCCAACAACGTTGATGAGTACAACCCCCAACGAGGTTTGTGGGTACAAACCACCAATACGGTTGCACAGGCCTGCCACTTCTCAAGCTAGGTGATTGAGGTACAAACCCCTCAATAAGGTTATCCGGGCCTACAACCTCTCGAGTGAGGCTTTATCATCCCCAACACTATAAATATAATATCTTATATATACACTCCTTTCATCATCATATACATACTTTTTTTTCCTCATTACCATCATATACATACATTTCTTTCATCACCATTTCATCATCATATAGTCAATCAACTCATAAGACATGCATTAGACCTTCAATTCCTCAAGAAATCATAACCGAACATTTTATCAACTACTTAGAGGGTGTGTAGTGCTAGTGTAAAACCATACAATTCAAGAGTAAAATCATGCTACACAATTCAATGTAAAACCTTCAATGGATATTTGGTAACACCCTAAAGCAATATATGTCAAAACCCTTCATCAAACTTTACAATAGAACTTAGATTCATAGCTCAAAACATGCTAAAACAATCACAATTTCATAAACCCTAACATAGTGTGCAGTAAATTTCATAATAAGTAAGACCCATTTGTAAATCAACTTTAAATCATGCAATTTTAAATAAGAGGAAGCTTGGGCATCTTGGGTGAAAGAAACCCATGAAAGAAACCCACATATCTCAACTTTGCAGATTTCCTTGATGAAGATTTAATTGAGAACTTGAAGCTTGAGTGAAATACTTTGATTCGGAATGAGATTGAGACACTAGAATTTGGGTGAAATATTTGGCTAAGTGTTAGAGACGGTTTTGAGAAATGTCTTGTATGATATGGAGTTAAAATATGATTACGTATAGGTCTTTTTATGCATAGTAAGGCTTAAGCCCAAGACCCAAAGACCTTGGATCGAAATAGAAAAGCTGGCACAAAATAACACATCTTCGCGATGGCTCCGCGTCGCAGAGCAAATGCGTACCCCTACTTGAATTACAAAATTGGCAAAAATCATTTTTTGCTATGGGTCTTCTAAAATTTAGGTCATACCCACTTCCCACTCAATTTTACCCCTTGATAAAGAATATGAAGTCAAATTTTTGATATCACACATGAATTTTGAGATATATGGAAATTTAAGATTTCGGGCACTTTTGAGGCACATTTTTGAGTACTCATTGGGGTCGTTTCAAATGGGATGATAAGTGAATTGGTGAAGGAACAAAAAAGAATAAGGCTATCACAAGACCTCTCACTTCTTTTCCTCAAAGGCTCAAGCAAAAGGAGGAGGATAGTAAGTTCAAACACTTCCTATCCATGTTGAAATAACTATCCATTAACATTTCCCTTATTGAAGCATTGGATAAAATGCCCTGGTATGCTAAGTATATGAAGAATTTGGTGACAAAAAAGTGCACGATGACCAAGAAGGGAGGATTTGGCGCATTTACTAACCCTTGTACTATTGGCGATGTTGAGTTTGCAAGAGCATTGTGTGATTTGGAAGTAGGTATAAGTTTTATGCCTCTTGCCATGTTCAAAACACTTTGTTTGGGTTTACCTACTTTGACTCAAATGAGGTTACTGATGGTGGATAAGACAACCAAGAAACTGGAAGGAATACTTTTTGATGTGTTAATGAAAGTGGATAAGTACATATTCCCAATAGATTTTGTGATTCTTAATTATGATGTCAATTTTAAGATCCATATTAATCTGGGAAGACCATTTTTGGTCATAGGACGAGCCCTAGTGGATATGGATTCGGGTCAACTCAGGTTTAGAGTTAATGATCCAGAAGTGGTTTTCGATATTCGCCAGTCTATGAAACACCCTCATAAACTCAAAAACATTAAATAAGGTGTTTCTTGGGAGGCAGCCCAATTACTTTCCATGTTTTTTGCTTATTTTGAGTTTATTTTTATTGTGTAAATTTTTAGGTAGCGGTTTTATTATGGATTGATTTTTCTTTTAAGACATTGAGTTTGTTGCATATTGGTATTATGGTGAATTTTGATAAAATTGTGCAGGTTCTGGACACAGTAGAAAATTTGTAAAAAATGGCATTGGAAGCAGCCTCTATGACCAGGCCTACGAGTCCTAGTGCGCACTATGACTCATAGTCATGCCTCGTACAGAGAAACAATGATGGCTTGAAGTTGGCTCTCACACTATGAGCCACTTTACGACTCATAGTCCCTGTTACAAGTCATAAATGGGGTTTGTAGTGCCTAAGTATGGTTTCAGAATTTTTCTAAGTATTGAGTGAACTACGAAACCAAGCCCTATAGGCTGTAGTCAAAGGTATGACCCATAGTCAGGATTTTGTAGACCTGACTCAGAGGATTTTAAAGTCGGCCTGATCAAGAATTTAGAGAGTCAAAACCATTTTTGATGAAAAAATATTTTCCTAATCACTAAATTTACCCTTAATCTTTCTTTCCCAAATATTTCCCGATGAATTTTCTGGCCACCATTCCAATTTCCAGCAAGTTTTCCGGTACTAGGGTTTTTGGACTCCATTCTTCTCATTTGGCTCATTCCAATTCATCATTGTCTACGGTATGTCTTGGTTTGTTTTAATTCTTCAAAATGTAATTTGATTTGAATTTGTTGCATTATGAAGAGATGTGTTTGAGTTCATGAATAAATGCATTGAGGGAATTGTATTTGGAAGTGTTTTGTTTGCTCTACATGTGATTGATAGGATGAAATTAGCATTGGAATCATGCCTAGGATCCTGGGGGGTTTGTGCTCAAGTGTTAAATGATGAATGCTTGATTCGATGCTGTTAGGACTAGGTTTGTATTGTTCCTTATGTCTGTGTGGTGGAATGATTTTATTTGAGGTACCTTCTGCTTTATGCTATGGGAGACTCCTACGACTCGTATAGGATTCTACGAGTCATAGTTGTCTCTCGTAAGGGGCAACAGTGATTGGATATATCTGAAGTTTCACCATATGAGACCTACTTATAGGTCATAGTCCCCACTACAAACTATAGTGGGGTCTTGTGGACATGATCCTACAGATAATTTAGTCTCTAGAACTGTGTACGAGAGTAGTCTACGAGACATAGCCATGGCTAAGAGTCGTAATTGTGTCTCATACTGAGTTCCAGTGTCAATTTTTGGTAAACACCTGTGGACTATGAGGCAACAGTATGGCTCGAAGCTTCCACTACGAGTCATACCTGACACTAATACTTGCCACCTACAACTAATGCAGTGTTAAATTTCCTGTGTTTTTCTTTTGCTTTTGTTTTCTTCTATCTCTTTTATTTGTTTCTGTTGATTGCACAAAATGTTTGGGACTAATTGTTGGTTTATAATGCTAATTTCAAGCATAATGGCTCCCAAAAATAGGAATGCAACTATCAAGGCCTTTAACTATAGGCTGATTGATGAAGATTCAGATAATGAGCACTCTAATGGTTCAAACGAGGTCTATAATATCTGAATTGACCCTGAGGCATAGGTACCTCAAACGATAGAAAAAGCTGCCCAGACCTTGATGCAGGCGGAGAGTCCCTCCCAGTCTAATGAGGAGAGACATGATCATGGATCCAGGGGAGTTCGCTACAAATGACACCATCTGGTTCAGAGTCTAAGTCAGATGAGGTGCCTCAAGATGGAGGAGTAGCACAGTCCTCCATTGCCCTATCCATGTCTGATATAGATCCTTAGCATCGTCGATAGGGTATCAAGGGCATAGAGGTTATCTTCAGATAGGGGATGTAGCTTAATGGGCAGGGAAAGCTAGTGAGACCACTTTATGAGGAGCCTCACTTAGTAGATAAAGGCCTGAGACATGTCCCAACATTAGAAGCCAAAAGACAGTGACAGGGGCTCAGATGGTTGACAGAGAAGCTTGGCAAATACTCCCCACTCTTAGTGCAGGAGTTTTATACAGCTTATGTGGCTACTATCCTACAAGACCTTCCAATGGGGAAGAAAGCTCTAGATCAGCCCAGATTAAGAGAGTTGTGGCACGAGGCTGGCGGGTTGACATATCGGAGGAGACCATCCATCGCATATAATTTGATCCTACATACAGAGCACAATATTCTACAACCAAGTATGATAGCCAGATAGACTAGATTAGATGGGTTTTTATTCCCAAGAATGTAGACTAAAAGATTGAGCTTCTAAGATAGGTTCGGAGTCAAATTGCATAGAGTGGCCTAGAGCCTATATGGTCACTACTCATACAGAGTCCATCGTGAAGTCCTCTCTCTTTCCCCACCAAGTTTTGGTGGGCCATCATCAGGTCTCGTATCCGACCCACCTTCCCAAATAGCATCACCACATTGGAGCGAGCAGTTCTACTAGACAGGATCTTAGCTGGCTACGATATTCATTAGGTACGCCTGATAGTTGAGCAGACCCATGAGTTGGCACTCCAGAGATCCATAGACTATATATGGATGCATAGGTGCAAGTGTCACTTCATCTAGATCCATATGTTGAGGCTCTCTATACCATGGATCCCAACCTGATCAAGGCTGATGAGAACCCCAGTGGTGCTTCAGCGGGCAATACCTCCTCTTATGCCCGAGACTTTCATTTTAGAGCCACTTACCGAGGGTTCGACAGTTGCCACCACTACTCGAACTATTACTACTACTGATGAGGGACGATTGCAGTATGAGGCGATGGGTCCCTCTATAGCCACATCTGTGCCTGGGCAATCGACATCACAGATCCCTCCTGCAGACATTATGTTTGCAATTGCTTTTCAGGGTATAGTTCACGAATTATCACGGGCTAAAGCTTAGTTGGCTCAACTAATGTGGCAGATTAAGTCTTGGGTCTAGCACACAGTTCAAGCATCAGAGGATAGATTCAGGGAATTCACCACTTTAGTTATTGATCAGCACATTACTACGGTGATTGACCGAGTTGATGCCTTCGAGGAGAGAGTCCAGAAGAGACTTGTTGAGGCTCGGCCTGCAGATTTATCAGCCTTTCGTCAGAAGTTGACAAAGTTCAAGTGTGACCTACTCACATCATTAGTCGCTCTGATAGAAGTTCCTGAGTAGACACTGGAGGATGTGCTGTTATTTGACATATTCTCAGATAACCCACCATATGCTCTTGGGAAGAGACCTATAGATAAGGATGATGTAGATGAGGGGCACAAGCGCTAGAGGAGGAGAGAAGATGCAAGCCTAGGAGCGAGATAGACTGCTACGTATTGGCTCACCTAGCATAGTTGTAGCACAAACTACCGTAGAGGAGGTAGTCACTCATGGATAGCCAAATACCAGTGCTTAGGCATTATTTGATGTTTGATGTTTGATTTTTGACACCATATTCTTATTTTTGTTTTTGTCTTGTACATTTGAGGACAAAGTACTTATTTTTGGTAGGTATGGGTAGTTATGGACTAAGGTGAAGTCTGAGTAGCCTTTAGTCCATAACTACCCTAGTTTTTTATATCCAAGGTTTTCTTGCCTGTGTTCTTTTGCTTTATTGATTGTTTTTATTTGTATGTTAAACCGGCACGTTTTAGATGTTTTAGATAATTTTTGTGGCATATGATGATCAGATTCTTGGCATGTACATTGTTTTTATGGTTTATAAAAAATTTAAGAAATTGGTACCCTTGAAAATTTTGTTAATTAGTTGTTATTTTGCAATCATCCATGTTTGAAAGGTTTCGCAATGTTTGTTCTGACTAAGTGAAGGCAACTTAATGCTTGAAGCATGATATGTGAGTCTATGATGGTTATGTATGCAATGTCATGCGCGTGTGAGCTAATTTTGTTGTGTTTATGCATTGTGTACTAATTTAAAACTTGCCTTGTTACTCTGAGTTGGACTGAAGATTATATGGATTAAGAAGGTATTTTAGGCCATTTTTCTTTGATAACAGTCCAATTTTGCCTAAATAACCCACCGAATGAAAGATTTTACCCCTTGCTCCAAATGTTTGAGCCTTACATGCACCCTTTTCTTTCTTTATACCTAGCTAGCCTAATCTTATCTAGTGAAATACCTGGATATTGGCCCTAGTCTATCCTTGATCATAACCTTAATTGAGACAAAAAGCTTAAGTTGAGAGTGGCTACCAAAAGTGGCCCTGGTTTGGGGAGTAGATATTGTGTACTTCACCTTAGGCTAAAAGCCTACATTGAGGGTAGCCTATGTTGTGGTATAATGGCAATTACAAGGTGATTAGTTGGGTATAGAAGAAAGAATAAGAAGTCATGTACCGAAAAAATGAAAGAGATACCTTAGAATGAGTAAAAAGGCAAAATGAGCTTAAAAATGAGGAACAAGCTGAAAAATGAAGAGAAAATACTCGAAAAAGCTTGGAAATGAAGAATAAGGGAGAATAAAGTGAGAATGGTTGAGTTGTTAAGGTGAAAGTGTTGAAAATCATGGTTCAAGGTTTGTCACTTAGTCACTAATTGTCCAAAATGCTATACCAAAGCCCCATGAGCCTACGTTACATGCCTATGAAGTCTTAGAGTGATCCTAATCCAATTAGTCAACAGTCCAGGTTGTGAGTATATTGGCAAGCTAATGGTATTGGTTATCATGTATAAATCTCATTTATGAGAGTGAATATGATTGCATAGTCCCTTAAACAACTTTGAAGGCATAATGAATGAAAAAGGTGACTTCTTTTCTGCGAGGGCATTTGCATTGCATAGTTAGCATTTGACTTGTTTAGAGATTGTGGAATGTTGATACTCCTTAAATTTTCATAGTTGGATTGTCAAATGCATCAATGTGTTGTGGTTACCTTAGTAACTACATGATCATGTTTTAAAAATGTTAGTATAGGTACCTGAGTTGAAATTGAGTAGAGTATATGCCAATAGGATGATTGCTATGTATTGCTTATTCTCTATCTAGATTGAGTCGTCGCTTAAGGACAAGCAACATGTCATGACCCAAGCCTAGGGCCTAGACGTGACACAGTGAATAAGGAACCTGAAGGAACCCTAAATAAGCCTCTTAGCATATAATACACACATTCTTGGTCGTGGAAGCATTAAAATACAATAAGAGATAGTAGATAGGGACAACGGGACTAAGGGAAAATTCTCATATCATAAACGTAAAGAGTCAAGAGAGAGACAAAGCTAAAGCATAATACAAACCTGTCCAACCACACCTCTAAAACTTAGATACTTAGCGGGGGCTAAGATAAGCTATTGGGCTCACCCTCATAGTCAACATATATACAAACGAAGGATAGTCTTAAAACATATAAGGAGATCATAAGTATCATCCCTGGAATGGAGGACTCACAAACAAGCTTGAGAGATGTCGTGCTAGCCACATGGAGGAGGATGACCAAGTGGGGCTTTGGTTCCTCCATGGTGACATCATGTAGGCATAGAATATGCTTTACTATGTTGGAATGTAATATGTAGGATGCAATGCAACAAGGGGTAAACACCATAAAAAAATGCATAACATAGCAATGAATAATCTTATAGCAATATGGCATATGTGAATGATACTTAAAGTAAAATCATGTTTATATAGAACATAATACAAGTGTTAGGAGTGACCACTATTAGTGCAATCCAAGGCCTACCACCTCCATAGAGAGGCACATGAAGTACAAACCCCTTCATAAGGTTGATGATGTACAAACCCCCCAACAAGGTTGGTGAGGTACAAACCACCCAACAAGGTTGGTAAGGTACAAACCCCCTAACAAGGTTATCAAGGTACAAACCCCTTGATAAGGTTGCACGGGCCTGCCACCTCCCAAGCAACAGGATCTAGATACAGACCCTTCAATAAGGTAACCCGGGCCTAGAACCTCCCGAGTAAGGTTGGGTCATCCCCAACACTATAGAGATAATATCATATACATACATTCCTTTCATCATCATCATATACATACATTCCTTTCATCATCATAAAATCATTTAACTCATAAGACATGCATTGGACCTTCAAATCCTCAAGAAATTATAATCCTGACATTTTTTGAAACACTTGGCGGGTGTGTATTTCTAGTGTAAAACCATGCAATTCAAGAGTAAAATCATGCTAGAAAATTCAATGTAAGACCATCAATAGATACTTGGTAACATCCTCAAGCTATATACATCAAAGCCCTTCATCAACTCTCATAATAGATCTTAGATTCATAGCTCAAAATATGCTAAAACAACCATAATTTCATGAAACCCCAACATAGTGTGCGGTGAAATTCACAATAGATAAGACCCATGAGTAAATCAACTTCAAATCATGCAATTTAGGGTAAAAGAGAGCTTGGGTATCATGGGTGAAAGGAACCCATGAAAGAAATCCACATAGCTCAATTTTAGAGAATAGCTTGATGAAGATTGGAGATGGAGACTTGAAAATTGAATGAGAACTTTGAGATCCGAATGAGTTTTGAGATTTGAATTTAGGAGATGAAATATTGGCTAAGTACTTGAATGAGCATTGGGGAATGTTAAGAATGATATAAGGGTGAAATATGGATAAGTATAGGTATTTTCATACATGGGAACTCTCAGGCTCAAGATCCAAAGCCTTGGATCGAGATGAAAAAACTAGAAAAAATTTGTACTGAGGCGTGCCCTTCATGCGAATGGACACAGCAAATTGCATTTTTGCAATTTTCACATTTTGCTATGGTTGCTCTTAAGTTGGGGTTAGACCTATTTCCCACTCAATGTGACCCCCTGAACAAGAATATGAAGTCAGATTTTTTATATCACGCATGGATTTTGAGATATATGGATATTACGATTCCAAGCACTTTCGAGGCACATTTCTGGGCACTTCTTTTGGGGTTGTTTCAATATCTCCCCCTTGGGGACATTCCTCCCTGAATGTCAAAGAAAAATATATAAGAGACGCAAGCTTAACAATTTTAGCCGACATAGAGATGCAACAATGCACTTTAATATCATTTCAAAAATCTCATCATAAGTGTAAAATCATCATGAACTTGTCAATTTAAACATGGCAACAATGCAGTTTAATATCATTTCAAAAATCTCATCATAAGTGTAAAATCATCATGAACTTGTCAATTTAAACATGAGTGCATGCAATGACATGAGGGCTGAACTTAAGACTTGAGATCGCATAGAGGACTTAAATAAATACCTTAGGCATGAGTGGAGTGGAATAGGTAAGGATATCGCTTTTGCATGTCCATTTCGGCCTCCCAAGTAGCAGTTTTGACTTGTTGATTCCTCTAAAGGACCTTAACGGAAGCCACATCTTGTTACTCAACCTCTTCACTTGTCTATCCAAAATATGAACCATAACCTCTTCATAGGTCATATTGTCTTCAACCATCCCCACAACATCGGGAGGCACAATAGCATTAGGATCACCCACACATTTTCTCAACATAAACACATGGAAAACCGGATGAACCAATTCCATTTCAATAGGTAACTCCCAACACATAGTCCATCTTACCAATCCTTCTCATCACCCTATAAGGACCCATATATCTAGGGCTTAACTTGCCCTTCTTGCCAAAATAGACCACACCCTTCATGGGTGATACCTTCAAGTAGACCCAATCACCAACCTTGAATTCAAGATCCCTTCTCCACACATTGGCGTAGGACTTTTGGCAACTTTGGGCCGTCTTAAACCTTTCTCTAATCATCTTAACCTTCTCAAGAGCCTCCATAAATAGATCTGGTCATAGCAAAGCCACCTTTCCAACCTCAAATGACCCAACTGGCGATCTACAATGCCTATCATAGAGAGCCTCAAAAGGAGTCATTCTGATGCTAGAATGATAGTTATTTTTATAGGTAAACTTAATTAATGGAAGATGATCATCCCAACGACCCTTAAGTTCCAATACACAAGCTCTAATCATATCCTCAAGTGTTTAGATAGTTCTTTCGGCGTGGCCATCCGTTTAAGGGTGAAAGGCCATACTAAGATCAACTCTTGTACCAAGACCCCTTTAAAAGGACCTCCAAAAGTGTGAAGTAAATTAAGCACCACAATTCGATATGATGGAGAAAGGAATACCATGCAACCTTACCAAGTCATGAATGTATAACCTAGCATAATCTTCAGCCCTATATATGCTCTTAATAGGTAGAAAATGAGCTGATTTTGTCATCCTATCAACCACAACCCAAATGGAATCAAAACCCTTCCTAGTCTTGGGAAATCCAACCATAAAATCCATATTAATCACCTCCCACTTCCAAGTAGGAACCTCTATGTCTTGGGTTAGGCCACCGGGGCTTTGATATTCAGCTTTGACTTGTTGACAACTATGAAAACTAGAAACAAATTTGGCAATGTCTCTCTTCATACCTCCTCACCAATACACATCCCTCAAATCTCTATACATTTTGGTGGAACTAGGGTGGATAGAATAAGAAGAATTATGGGACTCATCAAGAATTTTTTCCCTCAAACAATCAACACAAGACACACATAACCTACCTTGGTACTTAAGGGTACCATCTCCCTTTGGGAGAAAACCTCCACCTTGCCCTCTTTCACCAAGGCCTTCAATTCTAACAAAGAGGGATCAAGCTCTTTCTTTGCTATCACCTCATCAAGCAAGGAAGACTTAGAACCATCAATAACAACAACATCACCATTACTAACCTAACCCCCAATCTAGCCAACCGATGCACCTCCCTAGCCACCTCTTTGTCACCACCATCAACATGACCTAGGCTTCCCATAGACACCCTGTTCAAGGCATCCGCCACAACATTAGCCTTACTAGGATGATAATGTACACTCATATGATAGTCCTTAAGAAGTTCTAAGCTCTTTCTTTGTCTCAAGTTGAGATCCTTTTGAGTGGAGACATATTGGAGGCTCTTATGATCGGTGAACACATCAACATACACCCCATACAAATAGTGAAGCCAAATCTTTAATGCAAACATAATGGCAGTTAACTCAAGATCATGGGTAGGATAATTCTTTTCATGCACTTTGAGTTGTCTAGAAACATAGGATATGACCTTACCATTTTGCATCAACACACAACCCAAACCAACTCGGGAAGCATCACAATACACAACAAATCCATCTAGACCTTCCAGTAGTGACAAGATAGGAGCGAACACAAGCTTATATTTCAATGTTTGGAAACTCCTTTCACACGCATCTGTCCACAGAAATTTGGATTTCTTTTAAGTTAACTTTGTCATGGGAGAGGTAATAGAAGATAACCCATTCACAAACCTCCGATAGTTACCCGCTAAGCTAAAGAAGTTCCTAATATCTAACAGGGTCAATGGTCTTGGCCAATTTTTAATCACATCCATTTTTTTAGTATCCACCTTAATACCATCCCCTAACACCACATGACTTAAGAAGGCAACCTCCTTCAACCAAAATTCATACTTCTCATATTTAGTATATAACTTCTCTTTCCTCAAATTTTACAACACAACCCTCAAGTGCACCCTATTCTCCTCCTCACCATGAGAATATATCAAAATATCATCCATGAATACCATAACAAATGAATCAAGGTAGGGTTTAAAGACCTTATTCATTAGATCCATTAAGATGGTCGGTGCATTGGTCAACCCAAAAGACATCACAACAAACTCAAAATACCCATACCTAGTCTGGAAGGCCGTCTTAGGAATATCTCACTCCCTCACCTTCACTTGATGGTACCTAGACCAAAGATCAATCTTAGAGAAGTGGCTAGCCCTTTGCAATTAGTCAAAAAAATCATCAATTCTCAGAAGAGGATACATATTCTTGATGGTGACCCTATTAAGTTATCGGTAGTCAATACATATTCTAAGAGACCCATCTTTTTCCTTCACAAACAATACCGATGCACTCTAAGGGGATTAGCTAGGCCTAATAAAACCCTTATGCAACAAGTCCCTCAATTGTTCCTTCAACTCCTTTCACTCCTCCGGGGCTATATGGTAAGGGGGAATAGAAATGGGTTGAGTATTGGGGAAGAGGTCTATACCCACTATGACCTCTACAACATTTTGGACACCTACCATTAGGAACCACACCCCTAACCCCTTGGGCCCTTATAAAGTCATTGTCAACCCTCTTATTAGATACATGAGAAGACCCTTGGCCTTGATGAAACCGTCCACCCTTTTGGAACTTACCATTAAAACGAACCCTCTTGGCCTTTTGACTCCTCCTCTACCTCAACTTATACTCTTCCATTTGTTTGGCATAGGTCATCAAATGGGACAAGTCTATGTCACTAATCAATATGGCAGACTGGCATTCGTCACTCACTATATCAGAAACACCTATCACAAATTTGTTCATCCTATACCTTGGGTCGGCCACCAAGTGGGGAGCATCTTTAGAGAGTTAAGTAAACTTGAGGGCATACTCCCTCACACTAAAAGATCTTTGTTTCAAGTTCATAAACTCCACCAATTTAGCTTTCCTAAGCTCAAGAGGGAAGAATTGATTAAGGAAAGTTGCCTTGAACTACTCCCAAAGCACCACATTTTTGACTCCCTTCTCCTTCGTCCATTGATTAAGCCATATTTATGCCACCCCCTTGAGTTGGTAAGCCGCCAACTCCTCCTTCTCCTTCAAAATAACACCCGTAATATCTAAAACCCTGTACATCTCTTTAATGAACTCATGAGGGTCCTCATCTACCTTTGACCCATGGAATTGCAGGGGATTCATCTTTATGAAGTCTCTGAACCGAGAAGATAGTATAGGACAATGAGGGGCTTAGGCCCCTTGGTTAGCTTGATTAGCTATAACTTGTGCAAGCAAAGTAAGAGCATCCCGAAGCTCTCCATTAGCCGATAAGTCCTCGAGCATGCGAGCTCTTCTTTCTCTTGTGTTAGACATGATCTAGCATAGCAAAAAAGAATCATTAGGGGAGGAATAACCTTACTTCAACTCTATAGCATGACTTAGAATATGAAGAAGGGAAATATTTCCTAAAACGCCTTATAGCCTCTCACTCATAGTTGTAGGGTACAACATAACCACGAATAAGACTCTAATTGATATGGTGTGTTTGACTCTAAGGATCTAACAAACTAGTGCCCTGATACCAAGTTTTTCATGACTCAACCCTAGGGCCAAAATATGACACGGCGAATGGGGAACCTGAAGGAACCCCAAACAAGCCTCTTAACATATCATACACACATCCTTGGTTGCGGAAGCAATAAAATATAACAAAAGATAGTAAATAGGGACAACAAGACTAATGGATAATTTTCTCATATCATAAACATCAAGAGTCAAGAGAGAGAGTGAAAGCTCAAAGCATAATACAAACATGTCTAACAACACCTTTAAAACTTAGATACTTAGTGAGGGCCAAGACAAGCTATCGGGCTCACCCTTATAGTCAACATATATACAAAACAAGGATAGTCTTATAATATAGTAGGAGATCATAAGCATCGTCCTTGAAATGAAGGACTCACCAACAAGCTTAAGAGATGTCGTACTAGCCATGTGGAGGAGGATGATCAAGTGGGGCTCCAGTTCCTATATGGTGACATCATGTAGGCATAAAATATGCATTAGTATATTAGAATGTACTAGTAGGATATAATGCAGCAAGTGGTAAACACCATAAACAAACTGAAACGATCCCAAATGTGCCAAAAAACTTGCTTCGGAATGCCTGAAATTTGATTTCTTTATATCTAAAAATTTGTTTGGTTTTTCGAAAATTCGACTTCATATTCTTGTTCAAGGGGTCCATATTGGGGTAACAAGGGTCTAACCTTGATTTTAAAGTGAAGAAATTAATTTATAAAATTTCACATGGTACAATTTCCAAAGAGCTTTAAGCGATGCAAAGCGGTGTAATTGGAGTTTTCGCGTCGCCTCTGCAATATGTAGATATATATCTGGGCGCTGTCTTTTTTTAGCCTGCTTAATATTTTTCTATGTGTTGGGCCTACTAAACCCTCTTTTACTTAATATTGTATGATTTAAAGTTGATTTTACATGTGGATCTTAAATATTGAGAAATTGACTGCAGAGTGATTTTAGTTCATGAAAGTATGATTGTCTTAGCATATTTTGAGCTTCAAATCTTGGATCTAATGTTGGAATTGATGAGGGGTTTTAATATGAATGCCTTGGGGGTTTTGTAAGGTGTTAATTAAAGGTTTTACCACTGATTTTGCTGCATGATTTCATCTTTAAATTACATGCTCTTTTACCCATATTACACACCCCAAGGTGTTTAATAAAATATCCGTTTATGGTTTCTTGAGAAATTGAAGTTCCAAAGCATGAGATGTGATATGAATGATGTTATGATGATGAAATAAACTTATGTAAACATTTATTCGTACATGATATATTGCATTAGAGCCTATGATGAATCTTATATAAAGTATTGCACAGACCATACCTGATCTGAGGGGAAAAGAACCTAGGTAACCATGCGAGGGCTTTATACTTCATCACCATGGATATTTGGGGTGTGACCATCATCAACCATTCGAGGGGTTTATACCTCGTCACTATGGATGGCAGGGTGCAACCACCATCAACTATACGAGGGGTGTATACTTCATCACCATGGATAGCGGGGTGTGACCACCATCAACCACCAAAGGGTTTATACCTTGGATAGCTTTCTTGGTCTCATTTTTCACATATGATATTCTAAATGAGCATGATATACTTAAGCATGATTTACAAATGCATTTATCATACATGTCATTTTGATATATGCTTATTATCTATTATTTTTCTATTTTGGATTATAATGCCTATCTTTTGTTGCATTGCATCTCACATACTTAGTACATTCAAACGTACTAACACATACTCTTACCTACCTGATATCACTATGTAGGGACCAGTGCCCGAGTTCATCGTCCTCCTCCTCCACGTGGTTAGACGATGCTACTCCAAGCTTGTAGTGAGTTCTCCATTTCGAGGACTTTGGTTATGTCTTTTCCCTATTATACATGTATTGAGACACTACTTTATGTTATATTTGACTATGAGAGTGAGCTTGGTTACCTTGTCTTGGCCCCTATTCTTTCTATGTTTTAGAGGTGTATGTTGGACATGGTGTGTACTATGTATGAGCTTGACTCTTGACTTTTGACTTCGACGTTTATGCAAGTTTTCTTTAGTCCCTTTGCCCTTACTTTAATTAAATATGTCTTTTTATGCTTCTACAACCAAGAATCTATGACGATATATTAAGAGGCTTGTTTGGGGTCCCTTTGGGTTCCCTATTCGTCGTATCACATCTAGGCCCTAGGCTTTGAGAAACTTGGTATCAGAGCACTAGGTTGATAGATCCTCAAACTCCAAAACACCGCATCGATTAGAGTCCTATTCATGGTCCTGAAGCGCGCCATGACTATTAATAGAAGGCTATGAGGCATTTTAGGAAATGTTTCCATGCTTCATATCCTAAGTCATACTATAGAGTTGTGATAAGTACTTCCACCTAACGATTATTCTTTGTGATGCTAGATCATGCTGAATAATAGAGAAAGGCTGGCCCAAACTCCCATCGAGCAATCTACCAATGGTGAGCTTCGAGATGACCTTACTATGCTTGCCCAAGTGGTGGCCAATCAAGTTCAACAAGGGGCCCAAGCCCCTCATGCTACTACCCTGGGAGCTAGGGTAAGGGACTTCATGAGGATGAATCATCTGATTTTCTATGGGTCAAAGGTGGATGAGGATCAACAAGAGTTTATTGATGAAATCTATAAAATCTTATCGATCATGGGTGTTGGGCCAAATGAGGAAGCAGAGTTGGTGGTGTACCAACTCAAGGGGGTGGCCAAAATTTGGTTTGATCAATGGAAAGGTGAGAAGGGTAATGGCTTTGTGGTGCTTTGCGAGGAATTTAAATTGGCCTTCCTGAATTAGTTCTTTCCTCTTGAGCTTAGGGAGGAAAAGTTGGTTGAGTTTATAAACTTGAAGTAAGGTGGTATGAGTGTGAGGGAGTATGCCCTCAAATTTAATCAACTCTCAAATTATGCTTCTCACTTGGTGGCCGATTCTGTGTCAAGGATGAACAAGTTTGTTATGGGGGTCTCCTATTTGGTAAGTGAAGAGTGCCAATACACAATGCTTATTAGTGACATGAACTTATCTCGGTTGATGACATATGCCAAGTAAATAGAAGAAGAGAAGCAGATAAAGAGGAGGGGCCATGATGCCAAGAGAGCCCGATTTGAAAGCAAGTTTCCTAGGGGTGCTAGCTTTCAAGGCCAAAGGCCTCCCCATGCTGCTAATAAGGGGTTTGCCAATGACTTCCCTAGGCCTCAAGGTGTTGTTAGTGTGGCTCCTAATGATGTATGTCGTAGATATGGAGGGAGTCATAAGGGCCCATGCTTGAAGGGTTCCAATGCATGCTTTGAATGTAGGGAGCTTGGCCACAAGAAAGTAGATTGTCCAAGAAACTGTGGCAAGGTTTGGCATGCAAATACGGTTCCATTGGGTAGAGGTGGTCCTCAAGGTGGTGCCCGAAGGCACAATCATTTTTATGTTCTACATGGGAGGTAAGGGGTTGGTGAGGTCCCCAATGTTGTTACTGGTATGTTGAAATTTTTTTATCTTGATGTATATGCTTTGATTGATCTGGTTGCCATCCTTTCATTTGCTACCCCCTTTGTTTGTAAAAAGTTCCATGTTGAGTCAGAGTTGTTGCATGAGTTATATGAAGTGTCTACTCTTATTGGTGCATCTATTGTTGCAAGGAGGGTGTATATAAATCATTCGATTTGTATCTTACATAAAATCTTACCTTGGGATTTTGTTGAATTAGATATGGTCGATTTTGATGTTATTCTTAGGATGGATTGATTGCATGTATATTATGCTTCTATCAATTGTAGAACCCATAGGGTCAAGTTTCAATTTCCAAACGAACTCGTCCTTGAGTGGAAATGTCATGATGTAATAGTGAAGGGTAGGTTCATCTCATGCATCAAAGCCTATATATTGATTTCCAAGGGGTATTTGTATCATCTTTTGAGAGTCAAAGATGTGGAGTCCAGAGTCCCTTCCATTGAGTCAGTTTCGATTGGGAAGAAGTTTCCTGATGTCTTTTCGAATGAATTTTCTGGTATCCCTCCTAAAAGGGATATAGATTTTGGTAGAGATCTCCTTCTCGATACCCAACTAATCTCTATTCCCCCTTATCGTATGGCCCCCATAGAGTTGAAGGAGTTAAAGGAGCTAAAGGAGAAATTGAATGATTTGTTGGAGAAGGGGTTTATTAGACCTAGCCAATTACCTTAGGGTGCACCAGTGTTGTTTATAAAGAAGAAAGATAGGTCAAATATAGGCATTATGAATTTGTGGTGATGTCCTTTGGATTGACTAATGCACCAGCCATTTTCATGGACCTAATGAATAGAGTCTTCTAGCCCTACCCTGATTCCTTTGTGGTGGTCTTCATTAATAATATTTTGATCTATTCTGATAGTAGGGAAGATCAGATGGGTCATTTGAGGGTTATGTTACAAAGATTAAGGTAGGAGATATTGTATGCTAAATATGATAAGTGTGAATTTTAGTTGAAAGAGGTTGCATTCTTAGGTCATGTGGTGTCGGGGGATGGCGTAAAAGTGGATCCTAAGGAAACTGATGTGATTTGGAATTGGCCTACCCCATCCTAAGGAAATTGATGTGATTAGGAATTGGCCTAGACCATTGACCCCGTCGGATATTAGGGGTCTCTTGGGCCTTGCGGGATACTATAGAAGGTTTGTCAATGGGTTATCCTCCATTGCTTCTCCTCAGACAAAATTGACTCAAAAGAAGGTGAAATCTTTGTGGACCGACTAATGTGAGAAAAGCTTCCAAACATTGAAAGATAGACTTGTGTTAGCTCCTATATTGTCTCTATTGAATAGGCTTGAGGGTTTTGTTATGTATTGCGATGCGTCTAGAGTTTGTTTGGGTTGTGTGCTAATGCAAAATGGTAAGGTCATAGCCTATGCTTCTAGGCAACTTAAAGTGCATAAAAGCAACTACCCTACCCATGATCTTGAATTAGCCGCTATGGTATTTGTATTAAAGATTTGGCGACATTATTTGTATGGGGTGCATGTTGATGTCTAGCTAATCATAAGAGACTTCAACATGTCTTCACTCAAAAAGATCTTAACTTAAGAAAAAGAAAGTGGCTACAACTCCTTAAGGACTATGACATGAGTGTGCATTATCATCTGGGTAAGGCTAATGTTATGGCGGATGCTTTGAGTCGAGTGTCTATGGGTAGCCTAGTTCATATGGATGGTGGTGATAGGGAGATGGCTAGGGAGGTGCATAGGTTGGCTTGATTGGGGGTGAGGTTGGAGTATGTGGATGGTGTTGGTGTTATTGATAGTTCTAAATCCTCCTTGATCGATGAGGTGATAAGATCTAGGCTCCTCCTTGCTTGAGTTGAAGGCCTTGCTGAAAAAGGGTAAGATAGAGGTTTTCTCCCAATGGGGAGATGGGCCCTTAGATACCAAGGTAGGTTTTATGTGCCATGTGTTGATGGTTTGAAGGAGAGAATTCTTGATGAAGCCCATAATTCTTCTTATTATATCAACCCCGGCTCCACCAAAATGTATAGAAACTTTAGGAAAGTGTATAGGTAGGGAGGCATGAACAGAGATATTGCCAAATTTGTTTACGGTTACCATAGTTTTCAACAAGTCAAAGCCGAATACCAAAGGCTAGGTGGCCTAACCCAAAATATAGAGATTCCTACTTGGAAATAGGAGGTGATTAATATGGACTTTGTAGTTGGGTTGCCCAAGACTAGGAAAGGTTTTTGTTCCATATGGGTGGTGGTTGATAGGATGACGAAATCGGCTCACTTTCTACCAGTCAAGACTACATATGGGGCTGAGGAGTATGCAAGGCTGTATATCAATAAGTTAGTGAGGTTGCATATGGCTCCCTTATCCATTATATTGGATCGTGGTGCACAATCTACTTCACAATTTTGGAGATCTTTTCAAAGGGGTCTTGGAACCGAAGTTCACCTTAGTACGGCCTTTCACCCTGAAACGGATGGCCAAGCCAAAAGGACAATTCAAACACTTGAAGATATGCATAGGTCTTGTGTCTTGGAGCTTAAAGGTAGCTAGGATGACCATATTCCATTTATTGAGTTTGCCTACAACAATATCTACCTCTCTAGCATCGGTATGGCTCCTTTTGAGGCTCTTTATGGGAGACATTGTACATCACCGGTGGGTTGGTTTGAGGTTGGAGAGGTGGCTTTGTTAGGGCCAGATCTGTTTATGGATACTCTTGAGAAGGTTAAGATGATTAGGGAAAGATTGGGGACAGCCCAAAGTCATCAAAAATCCTATGCCGATGTACGAAGAAGAGACCTAGAATTCCAGGTGGGTGACTGGGTTTATTTGAAGTTTTCTCCAATGAAAGGTGTGGTCTAGTTTGGCAAAAAGTGGAAATTGAGTCCTAAGTATGTTGGTCCGTATGAGGTGATAAATAGGATTAATAAGGTGCCTTATGAGTTGAGGTTGCCTAATGAGATGAATTTGGTCCATCCGGTATTCCATGTTTCTATTTGAGAAAGTGTGTTAGTGACCCTAATGCTCTTGTGCCTCTTAATATTGATGCAAAAGTAGTATCCTTATCTCTTCCACTCTACTCAAGCCTAAGGTACTACTCCTAAGTTCCATATATGACTTCAACCCTTACATTTCAGCCCTAAGTCATTCATATGCATTCATGTTTAAGTTGGTAAACTTATGATAATTTTACATTTATGTTGAAAATTTAAAAATAGTGTTTTACATGTAATGTTGCATTCTTGTTGGGGCTGATTCATTCATGATCACTCTTTTCTTGTACATCTCTTCTACATTCGGGGACAAATGTTCCCAAGGGGGAGATATTGAAACGACCCCAAAAGTGACCAAAAACGTGCCCTGGAATGCCCAAAATGTTGATTTCTTTATATCTAAAAATCCATTTTGTTTTTTCAAAATTCAACTTCATATTCTTGTTCAGGTAGTACAAATTTGGATGACGAGGGTCTAACCTCAATTTTAAAGTGAAGAAATCGATTTATGAAATTTCACACGGTACAAATTCCAGAGATCTTTCCACGTCGCGGTAATTGGAGTTTTCGCGTCACCTCCACGATGCGGGGATGTGTATCTGGGCGTTGTTTTTTTAACCTGCAAAATATTTTTCTAAGTGTTGGGCCCAAATTTTCCATGCGTGTTTTCACTTATAATTAGAATTATTTTACTCTTATATCACTCTGGTGTTGAGCCCAAGTTTCCCAAACATATTTTTATCCATACGTAGTCAAATTTCACCCTTATATCATTCAAAAACTTTTCCCAATACTGCTCAAAAACACTTAGCCATATTTTCACTCCAAATTCAAAGTTGACTCAAAATACGCATCTTGAATACTAAGAAATCTACTGCACAATGATTCTAAGACACCAATGTCAACCTTCACCAAAAACATCTCCAAAGCTACAAATATGTGGAGTCTAACCATTGGAAGCTTCATGAGGGGTTTAGATATGAATGTCTTGGGGATGTTGCAAGGTGTTGATTAAAGATTTTACCACTGATTTCACTACATGATTTCCTCTCTAAATTAAATGCTCTTTTACCCCAATTACACACCCCCAAGGTGTTCGATAAAATGTCCAGTTATGATTTCTTGAGGAATTGAAGGTCCAAAGCATGAGATATGATATAAATGATGTCATGATGATGAAATGAGATGATGTAAACATGTATTCATACAAGAGATATTGCATTAGAGCCTATGATGAATCCTATATAAAGTGTTCCATAGACCATGCCCGAGCCGGGGAGAAAAAAGCCCGGGTAACAATACGATGAGGTTTATACTTCGTCACCATGGATATTTAGGGTACGACCATCATCAACCATGCGAGGGGTTTATACCTCGTCACCATGGATGGCAGGGTACAACCACCATCAACCATGCGAGGGGTTTATACTTCATCACCATGGATGGCGGGGTGCGACCACCATCAACCACCAAGGGGTTTATACCTTGGATAGCTTGCTTGGTCTCAGTCTTCACATATGATATTCTATATGAACATGATATACTTAAGCATAACTTACATATGCATTGATCATATATACCATCTTGCAATAAAATGCCTATTGTCTATCATTTTTGCATTTTGGATTATGATGCCTATCTCTTGCCGCATTACATCCCACATACTTAGTACATTCAAATGTACTAACACATACTCTTGCCTACATGATATAACCATATAGGGACCGGTGCCAGAGTTGATCATCCTCCTCCTCCTCCACGTGGTTAGACGGTGCTACTCCAAGCTTGTGGTAAGACCTCAATTTCAAGGACTTTGGTTATGTCTTTTCCCCACTATCTATGTATTGAGACACTACTTTATGTTATATTTGACTATGAGGGTGAGCCCGATTACCTTGTCTTGGACCCCGCTCTTTCTATGTTTTAGAGGTGTATGTTGGACAAGGTGTGTACTATGTAAGACCTTGACTCTTGACTTTTGACTTCGACATTTATACAAGTTTCCCTTAGTCCCCTTGCCCTTACTTTAATTGAATATATTTTTCTTATGCTCCCGCAACCAAGGATGTACGATAACATGTTAAGAGGCTTGTATGCGGTCACAACGGGTTACCAATTCGCCGAGTCACAGCGAGGCCCTTAGCTTAGGTCGTGACACAAGTGGTGGCCAATCAAGTTCAACAAGGGGCCCAAGGCCCTCATGCTACTACCCTAGGATCTAGGGTAAGGGACTTCATGAGGATGAATCTCCAATTTTCCATAGGTCAAAGGAGGATGAGTATCCACCAGAGTTTATTGATGAAATCTATAAAATCTTATCGATCATGGGTGTTGGGCCAAATAAGAAAGTAGAGTTGGCAGCGTACCAACTCAAGGGAGTGGCCTAAATTTGGTTTGATCAATGGAAAGGTGAGAAAGGTAATGTCTATGTGGTGCTTTAGGAGGAATTTAAATTGGCCTTCCTTAATCGGTTCTTCCCTCTTGAGCTTAGGAAAGCAAAGTTGGGTGATTTTATGAATTTGAAGCAAGGTGGTATGAGTGTGAGGGAGTATGCCCTCAAATTTAATCAAATCAAAAAGTATGATCCTTACTTGGTGGCCGATTCTAGGTCAAGGATGAACAAGTTTGTTATGGGGTCTCTGATTTGGTAAGTGAAGAGTGTCGGTCTACAATGCTTATTAGTGACATGGACTTATCTCAATTGATGATATATGCCGAGCAAATAGAAGAAGAGAAGCTGAGAAAGAGGAGGGGCCATGAGGCTAAGAGAGCATAAAGTTTCCCAAGGGTGCTAGATTTCAAGGACAAAGGCCTCCTCATGCTACTAATAAGGAGTTTGCCAATAACTTCCCTAGTCCTCAAGGTGTTGTTGGTATGGCTCCTATTGATATAAGTCCTAGATGCGGAGGGAGTCATTAAGGCCCATGCTTGAAGGGTTCCAATGCATGCTTTCAATGTGGAGAGCATGGCCACAAGAAAGTAGATTGTCTAAGAAATTGTGGCAAGGTTGAGGGTGCAAATGCGGTTCCATTGGGTAGAGATGGTCCTCAAGATGGTGCCCCAAGGCACAATCATTTTTATGCTTGACATGGGAGGCAAGGGGCTGGTGAGGTCCCCGATGTTGTTATCGGTATGTTGAAAACTTTTTATCTTGATGTATATGCTTTGATTGATTCGGGTGCCATCCTTTCCTTTGTTACCCCCATTTTTGCTAAAAAGTTTCATGCTGAGTCGCTATTATTGCATGAGTTATATAAAGTATCTACTCTTATTGGTGCATCTATTATTGCTAGGAGGGTGTATAGAAATTATCTGGTTCGCATCTTGCATAAAATCTTGCCTTGTGATCTTATTGAATTAGATATGTTGATTTTGATGTTATTCTTGGGATGGATTAGTTTAATATATATTATGCTTCTATCGATTGTAGAACCCATAGGGTCAAGTTTCAATTTCCAAATGAACCCAACCTTGAATAGGAAAGTCATATTGTAATAGTGAGGGGTAGTTTTATCTCATACATTAAAGCCCATAGGTTGATTTCCAAGAGGTGTTTGTATCATCTTCTGAGAGTCAAAGATGTGGAGTCCAAAGTCCCTTCTATTGAGTCAGTCCCAGTTGTGAATGAGTTTCTTGATGTCTTTCCAAATGACCTTCTCGGTGTTTCTCCCGAAAGGGAGATAGATTTTGGTATAGATCTCCTTCCCGACATCCAACCTATCTCCGTTTCCCCTTACCATATGGCCTCGACGGAGTTGAAGGAGTTAAAGGAACAATTGAAGGATTTGTTAGAGAAGCGGTTTATTATACCTAGCCAATCCCCTTGGGGTACACCGGTGTTGTTTGTAAATAAGAAAGATAGGTCACTTAGGATGTGCATTAACTATCGGTAACTCAATAGGGTCACTATAAAGAATAGATATCCTCTTCCAAGGATTGATGAGTAGTTTGACCAATTGCAAGGGGCTAGCTTTTTCTCCAAGGTTGATCTTCGATCCGGTTACCATCAAGTGAGGGTGAGGGAGTGTGATATTCCTAAGACGGCCTTTTGGACTAGATACAGGCATTATGAATTTGTGGTGATGTCCTTTGGGTTGACAAATGCACCGGCCATCTTCATGGACCTAATAAATAGGGTCTTCAAGCCCTGCTTTGATTCCTTTGTTATGGTCTTCATCGATGATATTTTGATCTATTCTCATGGTAGGGAAGAGAATATGGGTGATTTGAGGGTTGTGTTGCACTTCATCGATGATATTTTAATCTATGCTGATAGTAGGAAAGAGCATATGGGTCATTTAAGGGTTGTGTTGCAAAGATTAAGGGAGGAGAGATTGTATCTAAGTATGATAAGTGTGAATTTTGGTTGAAGGAGGTTTCATTTATGGGTCATGCAGTCTTGAGGGATGGTATAAAAGTGGATCCTAAGAAATCTGATATGATTAGGAATTGGCCTAGACCATTGACCCCATCGGATATTAGGATTTTCTTGGGCCTTGCGGGTTACTATAGAAGGTTTGTGAATGGGTTCTCCACTATTGCTTCTCCTATGACAAAATTGACTCAAAAAAAGGTGAAATTTTTGTGGACCGATGAATATGAGAAAAGGTTCCAATCATTGAAAGATAAACTTATGTCTGCTCCTATATTGTCTCTATCGGATGGGCTTGGGGGTTTTATTGTGTATTGTGATGCATCTAGAGTTGGTTTGGGTTGTGTACTAATGCAAAATGGTAAGGTCATAGCCTATGCTTCTAGGCAACTCAAGGTGCATGAAAAGAACTACCCTACCTATGATCTTGAATTAGCCGCCGTGGTGTTTACATTAAAGGTTTGATGTCATTATTTATATGGGGTGCATGTTAATGTCTTCACCAATCATAAAAGCCTTCAATATGTCTTCACTCAAAAAGATCTCAACTTGAGAAAGAGAAAGTGGCTAGAACTTCTTAAGGACTATGACATGAGTGTGCATTACCATCGGGGTAAGGCAAATGTTGTGGTGGATGCTTTGAGTTGGGTGTCCATAGGTAGCCTAGCTCATGTGGATGACGGTGGTAGGGAGATTTCTAGGGAGGTGCATGGATTGGCTAGATTGGGGTGAGGTTGGAAGATGTGGGTGATGGTGTTGTTGTTGTGGATGGTTCTAAATCCTTTTTGGTTGATGAGGTGATGGCTAAACAAGATCTAAACTCCTCCTTGCTTGAGTTGAAGGCCTTGGTGAAAGAGGGCAAGATAGAGGTTTTTTCACAAGGGGGAGATGGGGCCCTTATATGCCTAGGTAGGTTGTGTGTGCCATGTTTTGATGGTTTGAGGTAAATTCTTGATGAGGACCATAATTCCTCTTATTCTATCCACCCCGGGTCCACTAAAATGTATAGAGACTTGAGAAAAGTGTATTGGTAGGGAGGTATGAAGAGAGCTATTGCCAAATGTGTTTTTAGTTGCCATAGTTGTCAACAAGTCTAAGCTGAAACCAAAGCCCAAGTGGCCTAACCCAAGATATAGAGATTCCTACTTGGAAATGGAAGGTGATTAACATGTACTTTGTAGTTGGGTTTCCCAAGACTAGGAAAAGTTTTGATTGCTTATGGGTGGTAGTTGATAGGATGGCGAAATCGGCTCACTTTCTACCGATCAAGACTACATATGGGGCTGAGGAGAATGCAAGGTTGTACATCCATGAGTTAGTGAGGTTTCATGGTGTTCCCTTATCCATTATATCAGATCGTGGTGCACAATTTACTTCACACTTTTGGAGATCTTTTCAAAGGGGTCTTGGAACCAAAGTTCACCTTAGTGCGGCCTTTTACCCTCAAACAGATGGCCAAGCTGGAAGGACAATTTAAACACTTGAAGATATGCTTAGGGCTTGTGTCTTGGACCTTAAAGGTAATTGGGATGACCATCCTCCATTGATTAAGTTTGCCTACAACAATAGCTACCACTCTAGCATCAGTATAGCTCCTTTTGAGGCTCTTTATAGGAGACGTTGTAGATCACCAGTGGGTTGGTTTGAGGTTGAAGAGGTGGCTTTGTTACGGCCGGATCTAGTTATGGATGCTCTTGAGAAGGTTAAGATGATTAGGGAAAGATTGAGGACAGTCCAAAGTCATCAAAAATCTTATGCCGACGTAACAAGGAAGGACCTAGAATTCCAAGTGGGTGATTGGGTCTGTTTGAAGGTTTCTCCAATGAAAGGTGTGGTCTATTTTGGTAAGAAAGGGAAGTTGAGTCCAGGGTATGTTGGTCCTTATGAGGTGATAGAGAGGGTTGGCAAGGTAGCTTATAAATTGAAGTTGCCTAAAGAAATGAATTTGGTTCACCCGATGTTCTATGTCTCTATGTTGAGAAAATGTATTGGTGATCCTAATGCCATTGTGCCTCTTTATATTGTGGGTGTTGTTGAGGATAACTTGACTTAAGAGGAGGTTTTAGTTGAGATCTTGGATAGGCAAGTAAAGCAATTGAGGAACAAAGAGGTGGCATCCATTAAGGTCCTTTGGAGGAACCAACAAGATGAAATACAAAAGTGGTATCCTTATCTTTTCGGCTCCACTAAAGCCTAAGGTACTAATACTAAGTCCACTATGTGATTTAAAATGCAATATTTCAGCCCCTAAGTCATTCATATGCATTTATGTTTAAGTTGGTAAACTTTTGATGATTTTAAACTTATGTTGAGAATTTTAAAATGGTATCAACATGTTTTGTTGCATTCTTGTTGGTAAGGTGGCTTATGAGCTGAGGATCCCTAATGAGATGAATTTGGTCCATCCGGTATTCCATGTTTCTATGTTGAGAAAATGTGTTGGTGACCCTAATGCTATTGTGCCTCTTAATGTTATGGGTCGGATAACTTGAGTTATGAGAAGGTTCTGGTTCAGACCTTGGATAGGCAAGTGAAGAGATTGAGGAACAAAGAGGTGGACTCCATTAAGGTCCTTTGAAGGAATCAACAAGTCGAAAGTGCTACTTGGGAGGCTGAAGCGGAAATGCAAAAGTGGTACCCTTATCTCTTCCACTCCACTCAAGCCTAAGGTACTACTCCTAAGTTTCATATGTGACTTCAAGCATTATATTTCAGCCCAAAGTCATTCATATACATTCATGTTTAAGTTGGTAAACTTATGATGATTTTACACTTATGTTGAGAATTTGAAAATGGTGTTTTACATATTATGTTGCATTCTTGTTGGGGCTGATTCGTTCATGATTACTCTTGTCTTGTACATCTCTTATACATTTGGGGACGAATATTCCCAAGGGGAGATATTGAAACGACCTCAAAAGTACCCAAAAACATGCCTCGAAATGCCCAAAAATTTTGATTTCCTTATATCTAAAATCCGTTCGTTATTTCAAAAATCCAACTTCATATTCTTGTTCAAGGGGTCCAAATTAGGGTG
>DF359122.1:72968-92959 GCA_000787875.1 Solanum virginianum
GAAATCCATTGTAAAACCATCAATCAACACCTTTCAACAGCCTCAAGCAATATACATCAAAACCCCTTCTCAAATCTTATAATAGATCAAAGATTTAGAGCTCAAAACATAGCAAATCAGTAATAACTTTATATAGCTTTGACATAGTGTGCAGTGAATCTCATAATAATCAAGACCCATTTGTAAATCAACTTTAAAGCATACAATTTGAGAAAAAGGAGGCTTGGGTATCATGGGTTAAAGGAACCCATGAAAGAAACCCATATACCTTAGCTTAGAGATGAACTTTGTGAAGATTGGAGATGGAGACTTGAAGCTTGAAGAAGAACCTTTGGAGGAACACCTTAGCTTGAATTGAGGGTTTGGGACTTGAGTTTGGGGAGTGAAAATATGACTAAGTGTTTGAGTGAGTATTGGGAAATATTTAGGATGATATGATGGTGAAATTTGGCTAAGTATAGGTAAAAACACTGTTGGGAACATTTAGGCCCAAGACCTCAAAGCCTTGGACCGAGCTAGAAATCACTGGCAATAAAATACTAAGGTCCATAATGTGGACCTATCGCGGAGGCCAAATTAAAACATGTCCGCGATAGTTGAGCATCGCAGTGCTATCACGGATCGTCTCTGAAAATTGAAATTTTGGAATTCAAAATTGTGATTCGATTGCTCTAAAATCGGGTTTAGACCCTTTTCCCCCTAATTTTGATACCCTAAACACGAATATGAAGTCATATTTTTAAAATAACAAATGAATTTTGAGATATATGAAATTTAAAATTCTGGGCATTCCAAGGCACATTTTCAGGCACTTTTTGGGATCGTTTCAGTGGTATAGTATTCTTGATGATTCCAAATCTTCTTTAGTTGAAGGAACCTAGTTTAAGCAAGGGCTTGATTTCCACCTTATTAGAGTTGGAAGTTTTGGGTGAGAGAATGATCAGTGATGTGGAAGATAAGTTGACTTAGGAGAAGGTCCTGGTGAAGGTGTGGATGGATGAAAGAAGAAGTTGACTAATATTGATCTGGTGTTCGTCAAGGCCTTTTTGGTGGAGTCGTCTGTTCGTATGTGTCCTTGGGGAGCCAATTCGAGAATGGTAAAGAAATATCATATCTCTTTCATTCTATTCAAACTTATGGTAACACGTCAAGTCCATTTGTAGGATTTCAAGTCTTATGTTTTAGTCCTATGTCATTCATATGCATTCACGTTTAAGTTGGCAAGTTTATAATGATTTTATCCTTATGTTGAGATTTTGAAAATGGTGTTTTAAAAGTGTATTATCGCATTCTTGTTGGAGCTGATCTCCTTATGATTACTCTTCTCTTATATGTTTCTTTGAAATTCGGGGACGAATATTCCCAAGGGAGAGATATTGAAACGATCCCAAAAAGTGTCCGAAAATGTGCCTCAAAAGTGCCCAGAATCGTAATTTTTATATACCTAAAAATTCATTCGTTATTTTAAAAATCTGACTTCATATTCTTGTCCAGGGAGTCAATTTAGGGGGCAAAAGGATCTAACCATGATTTAGAGCAACCATAGCAAAATTCGAATTTTCAAAGTGAGCCCAAAACAGTGTGCAGGTATCCCCTTCACACGATGCGCCCCTGTACAAAAATGGTCCAGTTTTATTTTTTGGTCCAAGACTTTTAAATCTGGGGCCTAAGTCCCCCCATTGCATGAAAATACCTATGCTTAGCCTTATTTCACCTTCATATCGTCCTTAATATTCCCTAATATCCTCTCAAACACTTAGACTGATATTTCACCCTAAATTCAAGTCGCAAAACTCAAGACCAATCTTAAGGATTTCATCAAGGTTCTCCTTCAAGCTTCAAGCATCCATCTCCAATCTTCACCAAGCTCATCTCCAAAGCTAAGGTATGTGGGTTTCAACCATTAAGTCCTATCACCCATGGTTCCTAAGCTTCCTTTTAACTCAATTTGCATGATTTAAAGTTGATTTTATAAATGAGTTTACTAGTATAAACTTGTCTATGAACTATGTTAAAGCTATATGAAATCGTGACTATTTTACTATGTTTTTTGATCCATAAATCCTGAATCTATTGTAAGATTTGATAAGGGGTTTTGATGTATATTGCTTGAGGGTGTTTCAACGTATTGATTGATGGTTTTACAATGGATTTTCTTGCATGATTTCATTCTCAAATTGCATGGTTTTACATTAGCATTACATACCCGCCAAGTGTTTGATAAAATGTCCAGATGTGGGTTGTTGAAGAATTGAAGGTCCAAAGCATGAGATATGATATGATTGATGTTATGATGATAAAAGAAGCTTATTTATATGATGTATTCTATATAAAGTGTTTCATTAGACAATGTCCAATCCGGGGGGACTAAGAGCCCGAATAACCTTGTCGGGAGGTTAGTACCTTGATAACCTAGATGGGGGTTTGTACTCATCAACCTAGATGGAGGTTTGTACTCACCAACCTAGTGAGGGGTTTGTACCTTACCACTAGGTGATGGGGTGGCATCATCATCAACCTAGATGGGGGTTTGTACTCGTCAACCTAGTGAGGGGTTTATACCTCTCCACCAGGTTGATGGGTTGGCATCATCATTAACCAACCAAGGGATTTATACCTTGAAACTCTAGCTTGATCTCTTCTATACATATGATACCTTGCATAAGCATGAGTTACTTACACATGATTTACTTAAACATTGATCATACATGTCATATTGTTATATTATGCCTATTGCTTAATGTTATGCATTTTGATTATGATGTCTATCTTTTGATGCATTGCATCTTACATACTTAGTACATTAAAAAGTACGAACGCATACTCTTGCATACATGATATCACCATGTAGGATCCAGAGCCCAAGTTGATCATCCTCCTCCTCCACGTGGCTAGTTTGGTGCTACTCAAGCTAGTTGGTGAGTCCTCTACTTCAGGGACTCTAGTCTTTGTTTCTCTTATTATGTATTGTGATACTCCTCATTATATTCTATTTTGACTATGAGGGTATGCCCTATTGCTTTGTCTTGGCACCCGCTCTTATCTATGTAGTAGAGGCATTGTTGGACGTGCTATGTAGCTATGTTATGAGCCTTGACTCTTTTGTCTCTTAATTATGATGTTATGCAAGTTTTACCCTTAGTCCCTTGCCCTTGTTTTCCAAACTTTTACATGTTGCTTAAGTATTAATCTCTCTACCTTAGTCCCAATTCCCCTTTGTTTATGTTTCTTGTGTTGTTTTACATTGTTTCCACGACCAAGGATGTGTAGTAATATGCTAAGAGGCTTGTTTGGAGTTCATTTGGGTTCCCATTCGCCGGTCATGTCTAGGCACTTAGCTTAGGTCATGATAAGCATTCACACTTTTAAGGTTTCCTCCCATTACATGCTTAGTCAAGAGGTCAATTTGAATTAACATCTTAACTATGTTCTCATCCCTCTCTTGATCTTTAGCAATCTTTTCTTAGGATAGACCCCTATGCCCTGAAGTTATCATGTCATCTCTTATGTAACATGCTCGATTAATCATTTTTATGGTATCTAGGAGGTCACAAGCTTCAGTGAATGTCTATGTCATCAATCCTCCTCTTACCAGCTAATCAGCTACTCCTTTGTTAACCGCATCGAGGCTAACATAGAAGTATTGCAATCGTATATGGTCCGAAACTCCATGGTTGGGGCATTGAAGTAAGAGTTTCTGAAATTGAAGCCATGTCTAATGCAATGGCTCACCTTCAATCTACTTGAAGTTCTCAATACTTCTTCTTAACTAATCATCTTTGAGGGACAGAAAAATCTTTTGAGGAATGCATTTTGCAGCTCCTCCCATGAAGTGATAGAATCATTAGGTAGCTGAGCTAGCCACCTCAATAGGTAATGGAAAATAGAAACAGCCTTAGTCTAATGGCTTCTTAGCTCACTCCTCTAAAATTGAATGGGGCGCACACATCATCAAATTTCTTGAGGTGTTCATGAGGATCCTTATGGCTAAGTCCTCCAAACAATCCCTCCAGCTAGAGGAGTTGCAACATAATGCTTGTTATGTGAAAATTAACTCCTTCAACCAACCAGGGTAGTCGAATAGCACTGGTGCTTCCCACTCGGTCCCAGTTAACACCTTGCATATCATTCGCATCTCTAACATTCTCACCATGGACATTCCCATCATCCTCCACCTTAACACCTATTTTTCAATAACAAAAAACAATAAGAAAATAGTAAAAAGCAACTCTAACTACAAGAACAAAGCTCAATAAACACTTCAGTTATGAACTCGCCAATTCCCCAGCAATGATTCCATTTGTGATGTTGCTCAATCCAGCTACTCAAAGGAAGTAGTGGTAGTTGTCATCAGTATAATAACCTAACTGAAAGGTTGGGGTCAAATTCCACAGTGAATCATAGTGCAAGATAGAAATGGTTTGTTGGACTAAGCAATTTTAGGATCTGGGGGTTGCCATAATTGAAAGCAAGAATCAAATTATATGATATATAATTAATAATTCAATCAGCAAATAAGGGAAGATATTGGAGATGTGCAAATATGGAAATTGATCTACTAGATGGGTCTAAATATTTGACTAAATGAGTTGATAATGAGTGATAGGCTAGGTTGCTTGTAACCCATGTTCAGATATGACATACAAGTGTTTCATATGATTCAATTAAAAAATCATACGCACACCATCGGGACATGCTTGGCCTAAGAAGTCTCAGTAAAACCCCAAATACCTTGGCTATTGAATCTACGGTTATGGACTTCAACTGAAACCCAAAGAGGCTTCCAGCCATTACATCTATTCCACACTCTAATCATTCCAGTTAAGGAAACAATCAAAGATCTAAAGTAAAACCTAGGAACAGTTATAAATTCACTCAAATCAACTGCAAATAAGTCAAAATATCAAATACCCAATAGATAAATCAAAAATCCATATCAATAGCACACCCCCAACATGAGAGTTTTAGCCACATATGCTAGAAATTAGAGATTTAATACAAATCTAGCAACTGCAGTCATGGGTAACAAGATAGAATAGAAAATAGTTGATTATCACTATCCAATATACTCTTATTTTTCTTCCCCAGGGCTTAAAAATCCTATCAACCCTTGTACTCTAAAGAAGGAACGTTTTATATAATACTCTCTCTGTAAACTAAGAAGAATGATATGTTCTAATATGATATGTATAATGTCCTTTTTAATTTGCTTATATAGTCTATGCAAATGTGTGAGAGTTTGTGCTGTGAGTTGTCATTCGACGATCAAGGCCGACCATCACCGAGCACACTGGTGATGCACCAAATATGCACTTGACTGCTTTCATCTGTGTTATTATAAGTCTTCTTCTTCTATAGCATTAGGCAAGGGTTCTTCACTCTGCCAATACAATTTGGTGATTTGCTGAAGTTCCTATCACATTACCTTCTTGTCAAGGTTTTGGGGCTTTGAGTCATGCAACTTTAGATGTTTTTTAAGTCATTCGGCGGTGTATCGAATATGTTATATGATATTGATTCTGACTATGTTCTTGACCTAGCATAGACCTCAGTTACTACATTACTAGGTGGTCTCTCTAAGTGTTCGGCGGTTCACCGATTATGTAGGTATGCCACTTTTCTCCATCTTTCAGCACTTTTGCTCCTTTTCCAAGATTTTGCCAAGTATTTTCCATTAATTCCATTTTCTGACATAAGACATGCATATTCATTAGAGATTTGACATAATAGCACACTAAGGACATTGTCTCTTTGTAAGCTAGCCCCAAAATGAGTCTAAAATATAGGCTAGTCAGTTGGCTAAAGATGTTCATAGGTTGGCCAGATTGGGAGTGAAATTGAGTGAGTTCGGAAATGGTGGTACAATGGTTCTTTATGGGTACAAATCTTATTTAATTGAAGAAGTTAAGTCTAAGAACGACCTTGATCCTACCTAGGTTGAGTTGAAATCCTTAGGGAAAGATGGAAAGATAAAGGGTTTATCACAAGGAGGACATGGTGTACTTTGATATCAAGGAAGCTTGTGTGTGCCCTATGATGGTGAATTGAAAAAGTTGATCATGCAAGAAGCTCATAAATCTTCATATTCCATTTATACCGGTACTACAATGATGTATGGAGACTGGACGGAGATTTATTGGTGGAATGGAATGAAGAAGAACATTGCTCAATTTGTGTCTGAGTGTGCTAATTGCCAACAGGTCAAGGTTGAACACCAAAGGTCGGGTGTTCTAGCACAAAACATTAACATTCCTATTGGAAGTGGAAAGAGATAAACATGGACTTCATGATTGCTTTACCAAAGACCAAAAAGCATTTCGACTCCATATGGGTGATAGTTTACCGCTTGATAATGTCCGCTCATTGCTCATCGGTCAAGACTATATTTAGTCCTAAGGACTATGCCCACTTGTATATTCTAGAGTTGATGAGGTTGTATTGGATTCCATTGTCTATCATAATAGATCATGGAGTTCAATTCACCTCTTACTTTTGGAAGTATATTCAAAAGGGACTTGGCACTAGGGTGAAGTTGAGTACCACTTTTCATTTCCAAACCGATAGGCAAGCCAAAAGGACTATTCAGACATTGTAATACATGTTTAGAGCTTTTGTGTTGGAATTTAAGAGGAGTTGAGATGAGAATTTTCCACTTATCAAGTTTGCCTACAACAATAATTTTCATGCAAGTATTGGGATGGCACCATTTGAGGTGTTATATGATAGACGGTGTAGATCTCTTGTTGGGTGGTTCATAGTCGATGAGGTGGCATTAATAGGATCGAACTTGGTAATGAATGATATGGAGAAAATTAAAAGCATATAGGAAAAATTGCAAACAACCCAAAACCGACAAAAGTCCTACTTCGATGTGAGAAAAAGGGAACTTGAGTTCCTAGTTAGTTATTAGGTCTACCAGAAGGTGTCTCTTAAGAAAGGTGTGATCTAATTCGGTAAGAAAGGAAACCTAAGCCTTAGGTATATAGGGCCCCACAAGGTGTTGAGAAGAGTGGAAAAAGTGGCATATGAATTGGATCTGCCTAATAAGTTGTATTTGATTCATCCAGTCTTCCATGTGTCGATGTTGAGGAAATTCATAGATGATCTGAATTCCATAGTTCCTTTGTATGATGTGAACACTAAAGAGGATTTGAGTTATAAAGAAGTATATGTTGAAATCTTAGACGCTAAGGAACAAGAAAGTTGCATTCGTCAAAGTGCTTTGAAGAAACCAAGAAGTTGAGGGTGCTACATGGGAAGCGAAAGTAGATATGATGAAGCGTTATCCACATCTACTCCACTATACACAATCCTAAGTTATTAAGAAATTCTTCCTAAAACCTCAAATCCCATGCATTTTAGTTTTTCATGATATATGCATTTATTTGATGTTTATGGACTATTTTGAGACATGTTTTGAAAGTGAGTTTTGACAATTTTGTGCAATGATGTTTAACTTGCATTTTAGCATGCATACTAGGTTGTTAGCTGCTAGTTTACTCTTTAAAGTCCACCTTTAAGTATATTTGGGGAAGAATATGCACAAGGGGGAGATATTTTAATGATCCCTAGTTTAGAAGCCTTGAGTGCAGAAAAGTTGGCCTGAAAATGATCTGAATTCAAGTTCATGAGGGAACCTTACGGATCATAGATGCACATATAGATCATAGGATTGGTCCTTAAATATGAGAATTCAGGAAGTTGAAATTTTTTCAAGTGTGGGGTAACCTACGGACAAAGTGATAGCCCGTAAGATACATTATGGTTCATAGGTATGGTCGTGAGTGAGACTATCAGACATGAAGAAAATTTAGAGTTTGTTGAAAGGTGACCTACGTGTTACTAGATAGCCCGTAAAACAAGGTATGACCCATAGGGTGTTTCGTGGAATGAGGCCAAGAAAAGTAAGAAGAATGGGTAACTATGGAAGGACTCTATGAGTCCAACCACAACCTATAAGTGGTTACATGGCCCATAATAAGGCTTCACTATTTTGGGTCTAGCAAAAGTTAATTTTAGGGATTTAAGGTGTGATACCAGATGAACGGGACCTACGGCCTGTGGGTTGACCTAGAACACATAAATGGGTTTTCGTAAGTGAATCCAATAGTTTTTAATAAGAGTTGTTTGGTCAATTCCGTCAATCCTATTCCTAAACTAATCAATTTTGATTAGAAAAAGGGTCCTAAGTTAACCTTAAAGCCCTAATACCCTACTCTTTTATTCATTCTTTCAATTCAAAATTTTCTCCAAGGCAAACTCTCTCAAGAATAGGGCAAGGCAAGAACTAGGGTTTTCAAGAATCTTCCCAAGACTTCAAGGTCCGATTCTCCCAAGTTTCCCCAAGGTATATCATAATAGATCATGGAGTTCAATTCACGATTCTCCCAAGTTTCCCCAAGGTATGTGAGTTGATTTATGGGTATACATCCACTCATAAAGTTCCCTTTTATGTATTTTATCTTTTCTTTAAGTTACTTAAGTTATTATGCATACTTATGATGATTTCATGATGTTTTAAGTTATTAAATGTTATCCATGATATCCTATGATTATTTTACTAAGTATATCCATATTTTGAGCTATTAATGATGACCCCAATTATGGGTTTTGATAATGACGAAGTGTGGGGATTTTTGATGGTTCTTAAAAAGAGAAATTTCCTTATGTTTTATGCGATTTATGATTGTCCCATTTAAAAAGCCTAGCCCACCTAGTTTTTAAGTAAAGCTTTATATGATTTATAAAGATAATTAGGGCATTAAATAAGAGCTTTAAAGTTAAGTTTGTCAAAGATATAAGCATGTTGACAATTGCATAAAGATGTTAAGATAGGTCCCCAAGATGAAAGGACAATCCTCACTTGGTGGTTCTTAAGTTTGAACTACTCTTATGGTTTGCTACTTATGATTGTAAATTATATTTTAAAGATTTCGTGGGATGACTTAGCATCGAGTGGACTTGAGATTCGGAATCATTCCGTTAGTTGAGGCATGACCCCTTAAAGCTAAATCTCAATATCCTTAACTATGTGCCACCATAGGATCCCTTGTAAGTTAGGGTAGTGGATCCATGTCAGCCCATATGTTATGAAAGATGCAACTGCGAAGTAACTAAGTTTTGTGCATCTACCTTGGCAAGTAGATTCTCCTTCTCCTAATAGAAAGAGTTCATTGGTCTTTACCCAATGGAAGGAGCTTATTGGATTCCATGTAGTAGCTAACATGGTCTTATATGTCAGTTATGGTCTACTCCCACAAGTTTATGATTCCATGATATGTTTCTATTACATGTGCTTTCTCATGCATTGACTCTTATTCATATTGAGCCATATTTCTGGTGCATGTTTAAACTCACTTATGTACCTTTATCTCAGATATACTTATATGTTATATTTATGAATGATGGCATTATAATTTCATGCATGCATTGTATCTCACATACTTAGTACATTTCAACATACTAACGCATATTTTATCTGCATGATTTAACAATATAGAGACAGGCACTCCTCCACCGGCTCGTGGCTAGTACTCAATGTTCAAGACTGGTATTGTTATTTGTGGTGAGCGCTTAGTTCGGGACTCTACCATTATTCCACTCTATCTTGTATTTATTTTTGAGACAATGTATTTGTAGCCCTTTTTGAGGCATTTACCTTTTATGTTGCACAATTATGGATTCTTTTCTATTTGATAAAAATTGACCATTATCGGTTTCGTCCATCAATGTAGTAGTTGGTATGCTTATGGACAATGAATCTTAGTTATTCTTATTATTTTTTAATGTTGCTTCATTATTTAAATAGCCCATAGTCTTTTTTCCCTTACTTTTTTACAAATGTTTTCATTAAATTCCTTGAATGCTTAATATGTTTTAGATGGCTTAGGTGAGGAGCCTTTGGGTATCTCAGTCACTGAGTGATGACTAGGCCCCTGGGTCTGATCATTACAACTAGGAGTGAGTACCCGATTCACATAATCACTTAGTGAATCCACTTATATGTTACGAACTTTACCTTGACAAGTAGTTTCCCCTGGTATATTGGTAAACATCAGGACTCCATAGTTTCGCTCACATGGTTTCATGTCGGCTATGGTCTCTCTCACTATGTTTTATGACCCTTCTTAAGATCCAAGGCTTTTACTACAATTATGAAATTTTTAAGCTTTAATGAATCCTTACTATGACTTGTTAGTATCCATGCATTATAGAAATTCACCTAAGATTGCATTACGAAGTTTAAAAGGACATTGGCATTGGGTATGACTTATTAGTACTTTTCAAATAATTTAACTTGTCATATGTCGTTATATTGATCATTGCATCACTATTTATGCATTGGATTAGTTATATACATAGTACATTCAAAGTACTAACACATCTTTTGACTACATTATTTTATAATGTAGGATTTTGCGATTCACCCTACACATTTTTCTGCTTGGATAGAAGACTTATTCACTTGATTGGTGAATCATCATACTTTGGGGGCTAGCTACCCACTGAGTTTTTACTTTCTTGTTATCCTTAGACTATGTCATTACTTCTAGACTATTTCTTTTCTTGTTTGCGTAAGCTAATGGCTTGTTCTATGCCTCCACCTACATTAGTCTAGTATAGGCATGTCTAGACAAAGAGAATATATAAGTCCATCATTCAGGCCTAAGCTTTACTTTTTACCTTTAAATATTACTTTGAGATTTTAACCTATCACTTGCTTCTCATTATCAATTTAATTGTCTTATGAGTGCTAATGATATGCTAAGATGGCTTGGTTGGGATCTTTTGGGATCCCGATCATCGTATCACACCTAGGTCCTAGCTTTGATCTTGACAATACTTTTTCTTAATGGTGATTTTATTTAGTTGACGATAATCAATATATATCCTAAGGAACACATATTTTCTCTGTATAAATAGGAAATGAATGGCCCCAAGTTGAGACACTCAACCTAATGAATCTCATATCAAAAGGTCATTCAATTGCTCTTTTAACTTCTTTAACTCAACAGGGACCATTCCACGCAGGGGAGTAGAAATAGATGGCATATCAGGAAGGACATCAATCCCAAAATCTACCTCCTTATTGGGAGGGACTAGGCAAATCATCAGGGAAGACCTCAAGAAAATCATTGACAACAAGGACTGATTGAAGTGATGGGGTCACATCGTCAACATCTTTGACTCAAACTATATGATAGATTCACCCTTTGTGGATTAATTTCTGGCCTTAAGGTAAGAAATAAATCAAACCTTAGGCATTGGGGGACTATCTTATTTCCATTCTATGACAGGCTCATTAAGGAATTAAAGTTTTACAACTTAATTCCTATAATCAACTGCAATATAACAAATATAAAGCTAGCTCATCCCTAGAATAACATCAAAATCAACCATGTCTAACTCAATAAGTCAGCCAAGTATCTCTATAATAAGTGGAAATGTATAATCTCTATAGACTCTTTCAGCAAAAGTAGGCTCACCAACAGGGATAGAAACATTCACAGGCTCAACAAGATGCTCTGGAATGACCTCTAACTTATTAGCTAGATAAAGAGTCACAAAAGACAACATAGCACCTGGATCAAGTATAGCATAAGCATCAAAGGAAAAGACTCAGAGCATACCATCATAATATCTTATGAGTTCTCTTAGTCATGTTGACCACTCATAGCATACGGACAGTTCATACCTCCACCTATCTCAGTAGTAGCACCCCTCTGATTACCTTGACCCTATGGTGTTACAAAAGAAGACTTAGATTTATTACCCCTATCACTTTGCCTCCCTCTAACAATCTCTCAAGAAGTGACCTCCTAACCACACTTTTAGCAAACCTTGGTATCATCACGATACTCATCCAAATGTAGTCTACCACACTTGCCACATGGTGAATTTCCTTTTGATCCTTATGCCACACTCCCCTATGATTGGAAACCTTGAGCTTCAAAATTTTGATTATTCTTATGCGCAGGTGCACTTACTAATGACGGTGCAAAGTTAGTAGACCACTTTTGGAAGAATGATCTATCACCCTTACCTTGCCTCTACTGGTTAGGTTCATGCTCGATCAATTTTACTCTCTTAAGTGCACTTCCCTATCTTTTCTCTTGTCATCCATAACCTACTGAGCATAAACTATAATCCTAGAGATATTAACGTTAGAAATTAGAAGTAATGCCTTACACTCCTTCTTTACATGATTTCTTAACCCAAACATAAACTTCCTCATCTTGGCTTTCATGTCTAGAACTATCTTTGGAGCATATCTGGACAATTGGATAAACTTAATAATACATTCTTTAACAGTCATTCCCTCTTGATTCAGGTTCAGGACTTTCACCTTAGCTTCCCTCAACTCCCTAGGAAAGAAGTGGTTGAGGAATGCACTCTCAAATTTATCCCAGACTGTAGGCTCAACATCCCCGCCATGACTTTCTTCCCATTGGATGTACCAAATATTAGCAACATCTTTGAGTTGGTAGAAAGCAAACTTCACTCCTTCAGTCTCAGTCGCATATATCACCTTTAGAACTTCCACATCTTATCAATAAAATTTTATGGATCCTCCTCAACCTTAGACCTTATGTAGGCTGATGAGTTCATCCTTAAGAAATTTTTGCATCTTCACAGAGGTTGACAACTCTTGGGAATCCATGTTAGGAACAAGGGTGCTGTGTTGTCTCTTTTATTATAACCTTACATGGGATACTTCCCTTTTAAGTCAGGGCCTCTCAGAAAACAATATATACTGATCTGTTTCAAAAATAATTATCTCTTTTCTTTTTTAGTTTATTTAAAAAATAATAATTAAAAGGCATTTTGGTACATTTGATATAATTCTAATTTAGAATCACAAGATTGAAAAATCTTCTTTTATCTTCTTAAAGTTCGTGTCAAGTCAAATTAGATCATTCTTTTTTAAACGAATGAAGTATATCTTATCAAGATAGAGATATAATCTGCGTACATTTTATCCACCCTTAGATCTCAATTATGAGATTATATAATATTAGGTATGTTATTATTATGGTCGTGGCAGTGAGGAGATGTCGAACGTGAAACTTGTCAATTCGATGGATTACAAAAGGGCATTCCCTTCCTTGCCGACTTCGCACCTGTTCTTTTTTAATGACAAGACATTTCAGTAGCTACACAAACTAAAAGTTAACTTAGTCTCTTTCATTTCTCATTAACCACTAAACCGAATCGTGCTTGGATCGCGGTCTTTTTGATATTATTAGCTTGAGATAAAGTCACAACTTCTGTACTGCAAGTGAAGAAATGTTTAATGTGAAATAATTGAAAATTCTTAGTCTTAGAATTGAGTATTGTTCCCTCTATCTCAATTTGTGTGGCACCTTTCGTATATTGAGATTCTAACAAGTCTATCTTTGATGATAAATTTTCTTATATCTTTTAAATATTTAGAATTATTAATTATTGTGACTTATAGTGCTTTTACATACAAATATATAAATTTTATTTCAAAAAATTTGAAGACAAATTTTCGATTAAACTTAAACTGTTTGGCTCTTGAAAAATAAAAATTATCACATAAAATGAAACAAATAGAATACTTTCTTTTATTCCCTACATAATTTTATATATATATATATATATATATATATATATATATATATAGAAATAGCCCTTATATATATTCCTTGTGAAGAAAATAACGTATCGACGAATTACACTAGGGTTTTAAGAGAGGACCATTTTTCAAAGGTGGAGTTGCAATGTTTTTTTTTTTTTTTTTGAGTTGCTAGTTGATTACATAAATTAATTCAATTAAAATATGTTGAAATGATTGCAGGAAGAAAGTAATTAATTTCCAATGTACAATCTTCTAAAACATGGTGGATTTTTGTTTTCTTTCTAAAAATGCACAATATTATACTTTGGCCACCATAGATATCAATGATCGGTGAATTAAAAGGGAAAATCTACTTATCTATCAGCTTACCTTATATATTCATATCATTTTAAGAAATGTCTAAGCACAGTTTAGTCGGGTAGATCAATCAGGAGGATTGTCGCCACTCCTTTAAGGTTATAAAAGGATCAAGGATGTTTGTGGGCGTGGCATTTCAAGAGAGACATCATTCCACAGATTTACGGTAGTACTTTTAGAATCTAGACTTTCTCTTCATTTTTCAAATATTTGTTTATCCCTGCAGGCCTTATATATTCAATAGCTAGTTATATTTGATGAAAAATAATTAAAAGATTAGAACAAATAACAAGTCAAAAATTGATATGTAATTCAGACTAAATATGTATTTACTAGTTCTTATAAGAGAACATTCATTTTGCCAAAGAAACAACTGCTATGTCAAATCTTTTCAAACATATGAAAGTTACTGATAACAAGGTGATTTTAAACAGTTAACAAGTTCCATCTCTTGTTAAAATTTTAATAAATTAATTATATTTAATATAGTAATATTCACACTTTTATAGAAAGACAAAATTGCAAAAAATAATGATAATTGTACTTTATTCTCGTATTCGATACTACTAATAATCTAATATTGTTTGATAAATTACTCCCCCAATTTCATATTGATAGTTGAATAGAGAATAAAACTAATAGGAGTATGAGATATGATTGAGTATATACCTTTAATGGTGCCAAATATTGCGGACTTGACCTCAAAACAAAGTAACATATATCATACCATATTGAAAATATGTGTATATATCTTCTTATATATGTTGTCTTTTGTTATGAAATTTGCTTGATATATATTAAAGTTTCATTATATTAAAGAAATGAAATTTGCTTGATATATATATATAATATTAAAGTTTCATTACATTATCATAAACATATACAAAATTAAATCATTCATTTTATACCTTGAGCAAAACTTTTCTTGTCTTTTAATTTGGTAATGGGGCACTTTTGAAGTGCACAAAGGGCAAAATTAGGGGTTGATTACAATAACAAATCGAGGCAGATTAACAATTTAAATTTTATGAATTTTAAATCTTAGAACCAAGTACAAGTAATTGAGTTCCAAATTTAGTTTTTGTGCATATCTGGTGGATCTTTAAAGACATAAATATGGTTTGTTATGGAACTCGTAACTCAAAGCCTACCTGCACCTTGTTAACAAATATGTCTTAATTTCAAATAAATTGGGATCGACTATGTGAATACTCGTTGTCCATACAATATCTTAACCCAATATTCTATAAAATACTAAGATTGTGGCGTTTGGTTGATTAGTAATATAGGAGGAAAGTAACGATTAGAAACATCAAGTGTTCTTACTATGATCGGACAAGCTAGCTTGGGAGCGCAAAGAACGATCAAGGAGAATGGAAGAAAAGTACAATTGAGTATTTCTTTTGACACTAACCTTGATTCGCCGCGAACAATTTACCAGAAGAAGAAATTAAATTTAATTTATCATTGTACCTTCTTTAGTCTTTTTCAATGACGGGTGTGTTTTTTTTCCACAAAATAATTAAAAACGAATACTTTTGATTCTAAAGAAAATTCCCTTGTTAAATTAGCCTAGAAACCACATAATTAGCTATCCTAACAACTGGATGTGGGTCCAGGCTAATATAATACCTTCTCTAAATTCCAAGAACCTCTCGTATGAATGAGTTTTACTCGTAGAAAGATATGCAAAATTCAACACAACACAAATTCATACAATAAAAAGAAGTTGAGATAGAATTCTAATAATTATGTTTCTTTTAAGAATATTGTGTTTTAATATGATATGATAATGTTTATGGTTCAAGATTTATCTCGAATGAGCAATATATAGAGACACATCTCAACTTCATACGTAATATTTGTTGTCTGCAACCCCGATCAAAATCCATCCCCCCTCCTCTTCCCCTCAAAAAAATGAAAAAATTAAAAAGGGCAGAAAATGAAGTAGCTAGACTGAAACATTTATGTAAATAAGCAATATATATTTATATGATATTCCTGAATGATAAATACATTCGGCATACATACAACTTTTAGTTCAAAGATAATGCAAATTAAAGAGCTGTTTCACGGTGAAAATAGATGAAGAATATTTTTCATAACCTGTACCTGTGATGTAAGGCACTTGATATAATGAGCAGTTTCATCTAATAAGTTGTAGAAATCCATTACTTCACCACCTGGCACAAGCTTTCGCAGCTCACCAAACCCAGTTTCCTCACGTGATCGTCGACTTTTCTTCTTCACCAGATTTCGGTTTCGGATCTTCAAAAGTAAGGCCCGACTCCACGCTCTCTTGGACCCAACAGCAGATGCCATCGACGCATAAGCAGCATGTTTTACCCGCTGGTGTTGTTTTCCTGAATTGCTTTTTTTCAGTTTTCTAAGCTCACGAAGAAACCGATGAGCAAATCTAGTTCTGATGATGGAACTTCGGCTTCTTCTTCTTGGGGTAGTAGTCATAGAAGTACGCAGATCCAATTTAGGGTTTGATTGATAAACAAACAAAACGGTTTTTGGAGAGAGGATAAAAAGAAAAAAGATATGCTTCTGACACGAAGGGTCCTTGTTATTTGATCACAAGGACAAAAGAAAGCTTAAGTTTTCTGTAACTTGTGACACACAATACATATATACTTTTAGAACAATTTTTTTTCTTTCTTTAAAAAAAAAGAGGTATAAGGTGGGGGTGGGAATATATAGACACAGAAAAGGGGCTGGGCCGGGGGATCAAAATGGGAGGTGAGAAGAAGATGCAGAAACAGAGGGGCTTTTTCAGAATTATTTTTGGGAAAAAGTTCAGTACACCCACAAAATTTTTATTTTTTTCTAAAGAAATTACTAGATAAGAAAGATGAATAAGCAATCTCCGTTAACATGTTAGCTTGAGATATCTGTTTTATCTCTTCCTTTATTATATGTAGTTCAAGTAAAATATTTTGTGGATTTTGACATGTTTATTTCAGCTACTTAATTATATTTGTTCGACTGCTCTAACTAGATTTTATTATAGTATTTCTGTCAAATTATTTTTTCAGTTGTTTCAACTGTAATTTTACTATATCGTCCTAATCAATTAGTTTAAATCTAAATAATATACAATTAAAAATATATAAAATATTGTATCAACGTCATATTACTATATAAGAAATGTGAATAAGTAGCCAGTTCTCCGTCAACATGCCTAGTTGAGCTGTCTGCTTCATCTCCTCCTTTATTATATGTTGTTCAATCAAAATATTTCGTGGATTTTGACGTATCTGCTTGAGCTACTTAATTATATTCTTTCAGTTGCTCCAACTAGATTTTACGATAGTGTCCCTACCAAATTAATTCTCCGACTGCTTCAATTGTGATTTTACTATATCGCCCTAATCAATTATTTTAAGTCTAAATAATAAACAACTAAAAATTTAAAAAGTATATAAAATATTCTATCAACGTCATATTGGGTGTCTGCTTCAACTCCTCCTTTATTATACGCGGTCCAATCAAAATATTTCGTGGACTTTGACGTGTTTGCTTCAGCTACTTAATTATATTCTTTCAACTGCTCCAACTTGATTTTATGATAGTACCCCTAACAAATTATTCTTCAACTGCTTCAACTGTGATTTTACCATATCGCCCTCATCAACTATTTTAAATCTGAATAATAAATAACTTAAAATTTAAAAAATATATAAAATATTCTATCAACGTCCTATAAATCTAGATCAAAAAATAATAATTCGCACGACTTTTCCTTTTCTAATATATATATATATATATATAAACCCAATTTCAAATTTCACAAATCATAACTTCAAAAATTCAAATTTAAAAATTTCATCCACCAATTCTATGCCTAGACAACAGATGATGAGCGCTTTATACAACAATGATAGGAGAATTACGTGTGTGCTTCGATTTTGATTGATTTTTGTGAAGAACTATTTATGTGATGTATTATTTCGATACTCTCTACTTGGATTACGTAATGATATTTGTTAAATAACTCTTCGCCTTGATATTAATTGACTTTGCACAATATTTAATAATTTAATTTTAAAAAATATATCGTCTAAAATAATTTATAAATATTTATACGATTAAATATCACTAAGAGTAAAAATAATAATTTAATGTTAATTACTTCTTGTAATTATGACATGATATTCGTGGACGAATTAAAGAAAAAAAAAAGAGTTGTCACAGAGGAAGTACGAGCATAAAATTTACTAGATGCTAGAACTCTTTTTAATGAATGTGCTAACATTTACGCAAAACATTGAATTGTTTTATATTCTAAATATATAAATTAAATGAAACATGGTGTGAGTTAACATATTTTTTAACATCAAATATATAGACAATTTCTCTAACTTGCACCCTTTTTTTAATACTTTATTTAACGTTTTGTTGTTTTAATATTACAATTCTAATATTTTATATATTATCTAAATATATCATTGCATAAATTATTCAGCGCATGCTGATAAACATAAAAAAAAAAATATGAAACATTCAATTAAATAAGGTGATGTAGTTCGACTGTTCATCCTTAATAGATTGACAAAACTATGGCTCGAGATGGATTCAAAAATCATCACAGATATGCTAGCAAGAACTTAAAGCTTACTACTCGGGTTTCTCATTGTCTCGGAGAAGCGATGGCAAACCAAGTATTAGAGAGAGCTTTCGAGTCCTATTAGTCTTTCCAGAGCCTATCTAAGACAGTTGAAGGAGTTATTCAGTTGGACAAATTTCAATTTTCAAATTTTAGATTAAGATATGATAAATAAAATTTTCTATTTCAATTAATTACTTATAGTTTGATCTAGGCCAGAGGTTTGAGAAAAATAAATTCAAGATAAAACTTCGTTTTTGCTATCTTTTGTAACAGATTGAGCCATAAAATTTATTTTTCTTTTTAGAGGTAAAATTTGTCCGCACTTCTAAGACATAAAATATACCTACTCTCAGGTCCTCTCACCTGAGTAGCTTTCTTGGAAAAATATATTAAAAAATATCACGTATTTTTTTTCATGTCATCTGGGCATAATCCAACTATTTCTCTTCCTAATTTTTAACTCAGTTCCAATAAAAAAAGAAAAACAAGCTCAATATCTTCCATAGGGGTAAAAGAAAAAAAAAACTTTGATTCATTGCTAATAATATTATTAAAAAAATAGTTAAATCTGATGAACTCCATAGAGTTGTCAATAACTTTTTTAAAAGAAAATCAATGAACTTTAAGAAAACTGACGGACTTTCATTGGTATTTAAAAAAACTATATAGAATATTAAAAAGAAAATTATTTAAAAAGAAAAAAGAAAAGAAAAATCAACATCCTTATGAAAATTGAAAATTTTTGTAGCGAAGATATAAAAAAAATATTGGACATTTTAGAAAAATATTTCATAATTGATTTAGCAAAAATCAAGTTTTAAATCTATTGGACTGACTTAGTGAAAATAGACTGAAAAAACACAACTTAGCACAATTAATATTCATATATTAAAAATAAATTCATAATTAAATTGAATAGATGCATCTAGAGAGAATTCACTAATTTCTAAATGTATCGAAGTCCTAGGTAGTAAAGAAAAGTGGGATGCTATATTTCCAGGATTTGAATTCGTAAATCGTTAATAGATTCTTGATCTATATCTTCCATTTTTGGGTGTGCATATCTTTGAAAGCATAGACGGAGAGAATAAACGAACTCCTCGAGCGATACTTAAGCCACTTTAGTGCAAACCAAAAGGACTAGAGTTGTTGGATGTTACTCAGTCCTACTATAACTTAATTAACAACCAAAAAGTTCTACGTCGAACTTCAGCCCCTTCAAGTTGGCCACGGGGTAACAGCCTCTGACGCCCCACACCATTGCGACAGGAGGGGGCTTGCCCATCAGCCTACTTTGCCAAGAGGTGGCAGGAGCGCAACGACCTTAGCCCAAACCTACTTAAACAACCTAAAGGCTTGACCCGATATGAAAGTAGACCTTGTAGAATAAAGGGCAGGAAAGGAAGCCTATAGACT
>DF359122.1:93672-120202 GCA_000787875.1 Solanum virginianum
TTCTAAAAAGGTTGGAACGAAAAACACATTTCGAAAGCCTAGGAAATCACTTTCATTTGCTAGTAATTGCTGATCAGCCATACGACGGCGAAAATTCCTTCTTAGGCCTTGTACACACTGCCCGTCACACTATGGGAGCTGACCACGCCCAAAGTCATTAGCTTAATCGCAAGGAAGGGAATGCCGAAGGTAGGGCTAGTGACCAGAATGAAGTCGTAATAAGGTAGCCATACTGGAAGGTGCGGCTAGATCACCTCCTTTCCAGGGAGAGCTAATAATTGTTGGGTATTTTGGTTTGACACTGCTTCACGCTCCCTCCCCCCAAAAAAGAAGGGAGCTACATCTAAGTTAAACTTGGAGATGGAAATCTTCTTTCCTTTCTCGACAATGAAGTAAGACCAAACTCATGAACTTATTATCCTAGGTCGAAAAGTTGATAGGACCCTCTTTTTTACGTCCCTATGTTCACTCATGTCGCGACATGGGGGCGAAAAAAGGAAAGAGAGGGATGGGGTTCTCTCGCACCTGCGCTTCGTTATACTCAGCTGAAGTGTAAGGTATAAGTGAAGAAAATAGAAGAGATGAAGTCAAATTATATAACTGGCATCTGTTGATTTTTAAAATATAAAATTATAAATGAAGAGTGTAAATAAAAGTGATAAAGTATAAAAGATTTTATATTTGGTGATCAAATGATATATTAACAGTAGAGTTAAAAGATTAAAATAAAATAAGATTGAAATGAGTGTCAAATGAAAAATGAGAGCAAGTTAACGGTTGGTTTATGCATTCGGTCATCGTTTACTTAGTTCTCCTATTTATTTTTTAATTAATTATTTATTTATTTTAATTTGATATTATTTTTAATGAATTTATTTATTTTTAAATAAAATAATAATATATTTTATTAAGAAGCTTTAATTATAATAATTAAAACATCATGATATATTTAAAATAATTTACAATTATATAAATATTAGGAAAGAAATTGAAGGGGAGGATGGTGATTAAGATTAGAAGAGAATTCATTAGAATATAGATTTGGGAAGGACGAGGGTAGGCATAAGTTGAAGAAGGAGAAGTGGGGTCGGAGAAGTGCCAACCACCATATGATGGCACATGGTTGCATTACCAACTTGGGTGGTGGCCCTAGTTCCCGTAGCTAAGGCTATTTTTCATTTTATTGACCTTCCATTATTGCCAATTTTCTTCTGCTCGACCATGTTTTCAAATTCGTCTCCTTTTTGTCCTTAGGAATCTCTCCGAACCACTATTTTTGTGAAAGGTATTTATATTTTTAGAATATGAATGAGTAATTTTTGTATCAAGGATGTTCAATAATTAATATATATCAAAATAGTTATATTTAACATATATACTCTTAAATATTTTCCAACAAATGGTGTTCATTTGATTACTCTAAAATGAATATAGCTAGGACTGTTCATGGTTATGGTTAAACAATCAAACCGAACTGCAATTTGAATCAAACCGGTTAAAAAATTCGATATTTGGTTTGATTTGGCTCGATTTGATTTTTAAATTTTGAAAACCGATATTATTTGGCTTGATTTTGGTTTTACTAAAAAAATCCGCAAACATAACCAAACCGAACCAAATAATTATATGTAAATTTTATAATTGTTTATATAGTATTGATATAAATAGTATATAAATATTTGTTATATTTTAATTAATTTAAATCTTTAATTTTACCATTTATATTTGAAAATTCGTTTGTTAGTGTTTTGGAATATGATTTTCTTGTACCACATTCCCCGGGTAGTTATTTGATTGTTGAGCTTGATTTTTTTATGAAGATTTGATCTTTGGTGTATAATGACTTTAGTATTGTTCAACTAAATCACTTTATTCGCGTATAATAACTTTAGTATTACTTAACTACATCACTTTGTTCGTATAATAATAACTCAAGTACTATTGCTTAATTGAATTCATAGTAGTTTTTTGTGGATTATTTATGTACTAGGTATTTGTGTCTATCAAGATGTGTATGCCCTCAACAAACGTATTACTTTCAAATTGAAAAATAACAAAAATAAATAAATAAATAAACCAAATCAGTCCAAATCGATAATAACCAAATCGACGATTATTTTTTTATTTGGTTTAATTTGGTTTTAGAAAATTAAAAATCGACTAAATTGATTTGGTTATAATTTTAACTAATAAGTGATCCAAACCAAACCATGAACACCCCTAAATATAGCTCCGCCCCTGTGTAAGAGTTAAATGTGAAAAATATATTTTTAATTTTTTTTTAGTTTCATATGTAAATCATTAGATGTGTGAAAAAGACTATTAAATTATCATTTATAAGTTTGAAAAAACACACATCAAAGTAATATGGGATGATATAAGTATTATACTCTTTTTTTCTTAAAAAAAATTGCCACATGAATTGCCGAGTTAATTCTCTAAATTGTCACCCAAGTCTTGAGAACTACCTTCAAATATCATATTTATTTCATTTAGGATTAAACTATCACTAGTTTCCTCCAAAAATACTTAATACTTCAAAACCCTCCTTCTGTCGTAGTCGGCATGCCATGTTATTAAAACCTCATAATAGACTTATCTAATCTATTTAATCCAAATTATAAAAAATATCTTTATTTTTTGAAAAACAAAATTAATTCATTAAGAAGGAATTTCCATGCTTAAGAATCATTTTTAGTACTTAAAATATTGTTTTCCTAAATTGTCAATCATGTTTTAAAAATTGCTAAACAAATCACTTTTATTTTTTAAAAAGACAATAATATCACCTTTTATTACTATTTTTCTAAAATAAAACACTGAATACCTCAAAAGTATTCTTCTATTCTAGTTGACATGCCGTGTCATTACAATATTACATCATCATTATTAAAAATAATAGATCCATTTAACTCATCAAATTTATGTCTCAAATATATATATATACAAAAGATATTACAACTAATTTAATTTACTGCAGATTATTCCATCAAACAAAATTTGATGAAAAAATCGTTATCGATAATTATTACCTCAGGATTTTTTAAATCCCTATATAAATTATTTGAAAATTTTAAGCAAGTTCTTATAAAAATGTTCTATGAAGTCAGCAAGGTTGACATAGTGAAAAGATGGTAAAACGGAGAAATTTATTATTTAAATTTTATGAAATTTATTATTTAAATTTTATTTTAATTTAATTCTTCATTTTTGTTCTTTTATGATTGTTATATTATATTTTATCTTATGATACACTTAAACACTAATATATATCTTATCTCATCCCAAATTCAAGAAACACAAGTAATAATTAGTTGGGTTGTCTATTTTAATTCAATAGTATACGCAGTGTAAGAGATTTTTATTGTTATGATCCGAACATAGGGCCTAGTCATGACGCGGCGAATGTGACACCCGAAGGCACCCTATCCAAGCCTGTTGATCAGAACATAGGGCCTAGTCATGACGCGGCGAATGTGACACCCGAAGGCACCCTATCCAAGCCTGTTGATCATATCATAAGCATACATAAATTAAAGTAAGCAAAACATAAAAGAGTAGCAAGAGGAACATGACAACACGTAACACCCCTCATGTTTATAGGCTTGGGAAACTAGGAGTTGAGATTTTTGCAGACGGGTCGATTTACAAGCTACTTTACGGCTCGTAGATGCATTCACGAGTCATAGATGCTCTCGTGAAAAGTGTCCAATGAAATTGAAAAATTGAAGAAATTCTGAAAGTCGACTTACGAGTTATCAGACGGCCCGTATAAATAACCACGGCCCTCAATAGGTCTCGTAGGAGGAGGCCCTGAGGAACCCGAAAATGATTCTAAGTCTAGAGTCTTACTACGAAGGGTTCTACGGCCCACAAGTTATCAACGACCCATGCTGCATGTTCGTGGGTTAGGAGCTGCAATTCCAGTAGCTCAACTTTTGTGACACCCTGATCTACGAGTCAAGATACGAGTCGTAAGTTGATCCACGGCCCATAGAAGTGGTTCCGTGGATGACTTCAATAGTTTTTAATGAAGGGTCTTTTTGACTTTTTCAATCCATCTAAGTCCTAAACTACGCCGTTTTGACTATTCTAACTACCTTAATTGACTTAATCTATATCAAAGTCCTACTCCTAACTCATTCACAGTTTTTAATTCCCAAAATTTCTCTTAAAGGGTTCATAATAACTGTCACGACCCAAAATTGCGCCGCAACTAAAGGAAGGTAAAATAAAGCAGAAACAACTCATATAACACAAGAAATCTCCCAAAATATGGAGTCATGAGTACAAGAGCATCTAAATAATGCGAAAGAATAAATACAACTCTCTCAAATAAGATACAAGACTGTCTCAGATATAAGTCTGAGATAGAAGCAAATGAAAGGAACGCTCAAAGATCCATAATAATTCAAAAACTGAGCCTCATCGCTAAGACCTGGATGGATGGATAGTAACTCAGTTGGAGTGATCAACTACCCTATATGGGTCCCTGTGCTCGATCTGTAGGGAGAAAACAAAGTAGAGGTGAGCATATCGAAATGTACCCAGTAGGTTCAATCGACTGGGTCGGAGAAATCGAAATAAATATGTAATAATGAAAAATCTTATCTCTACATCCAAAAGGTTAGTACATAGTTAAATATATAAATAACAATGAATTAAGGTATTTTCAACATCCTATAATTCCATACAATAATAAATGTGAGTCTAATGCACAACTTATCAATCAAAATGCTAAGTGTTTAACAACATTGCCACCTGTCTGTGGTCAAGGTAATATTAGAATGCCTCCACCCTGCCATTTGCTCATGATCAAGGAAATATTAGAATGTATCCACCTTGCCACCTACTCGTGATCAAGGAAATATCAGAATGTCTCCACCTTGACACCTGCTCCTTGCCAAGGTATGAATCTCGCCTTTTCCTTTTGCTAGAGTCAAGGGGGCGATAGTGGTGTGTAGCATAATCTCTTTGCCTCTTATCCAGGTTAAGGGGAAAGCACAAACAACATACACTAAAATGTAAATCCATAATGCAACCCAAATATGCATGTAAACATGTACAATAGCATTAAAACAGGAATATCGATGCATGAATCTCATAATAATCATATGTACTTAAGAAATAATATCAAGTGTCACAGCTAATGCCTAAATCGTCAATATGTTTCAGATTATCATAATATATCAAAAGTCAGGAATAACAATAATACTGGAACTTTATCGTCCCAATAGTGTGAGTATATCAATAATACCATACCTTACTTGTTCCAATTATACATATATGTGTAACGATCCAGACCTGGGGTCTAGGAGTGACATGGCGAATGAGAACTCGAGGGTCCCCAAACAAGCCTCAAAGTATCCACATTCACATCATTGGTTTGACATTGCATAACGAAGTAGTAAACACATAGTTCTAAGAATTGAAAAAGTATGACTCACGCTATAGAAATATCATTAGGATAGGGATTAGCATGATTCACATAACATATAACATATAAGAACTAAGGGGTGGATAAGTATGACTCACGCTATAAGGATAAAAGGAACTAAGGACTTTCCATATTTCCCATCTCATCATAACCATATCTTCAAAACATAAGCATAACACAATATAATCACAGGCATAGCCTCCGTAAGCAACACATCAAGTATAACAAGATAAAACATAGAGTTTACAAGATGTTTGACAATACCTCTAACATATGGAATAGGAAGGGGGCTAAGACATATCCCACGCTCACCCTCAAAGTAAGGACATAAAGCATCATAACATAGTAGGTGGATAGAAGATGGTTTATCCTTGGATGATAGGACTCACCACAAGCAACTCCTTGCCAATCAACTATTGTGTTGATTGCACAGAGTGCCTATTTCTATTGTGTTCGATTGGGGTTTGGGATTCACTTCTCACTTTTGGAAGGATCTATAGCATGGTTTAGATATCCGAATGGATTTGATTTCAACCTTCCACCTCCTGACTGATGGACAATTTGAGAGGATGATACTGTGTTAAAGAATATGCTTCGGGCTTGCGTGATAGACTTTGGGGCTCATTGGGACCAACGTTTACCCTTCAATTAACATCCATGTTATAACTTGCATGATCTTATTAAAACGCCCCAAAAATGTGCTTCGAAAATGCCCATAATCATAATTTTTATATATCTCAAAATTCATGCGTAATATCAAAAATCTGACTTCATATTCATGATTAGGCGGCAAAAGAGTGGGAAATGGGTATAACCTCGATTTTAGAGAAATTGTAGCAAAAAAATAATTTTTAAAAAATTTGATTTTCAGTGGCAATCCGCGCCCTAGCCGCGATGCGCCAGGGTTCGGATAAGTGTTAACTTTTCCTGAAAATTCTGTTTTGGCCCAAGGGCCTTAGGGTCATAGCCCCATGCCCACATATTCATGAAAATACCTATACTTAGCCATTTTTCAGCTCTATATCACTCAAGACCCTCTCAAAACCCTCTCTAACACTTCACCAAATATTTCATCCAAATTCAAGTATCCCAAGCTTAATCCCGGATCTCAAGAACTCTATTCAAGCTTCAAGTCTCCTTCAAGACTACATCAAGAAAACCCATGTTTGAGGTGTGTGGGTTTCAACCATTGGGTCCTTTTATTCATAGTGCCCAACCTTCCTATTTTACAAATATTGCATGTTTTCAAGTTGTATTACTTATAGGTATTACTTATTATAGATTATGATTATAAACTATATTGGGGGTTTATAAAATGTTGATTGAAAACATATGTCTACCTATTTCAAGCTTGTACTATGAGATGATTTATCTATTATGACTATGCATGTTTTGAGCTATGAAAATATGATTTATTATGAGATTTGATGATAGATTTCAAGGTATATTACATGAGGGTTTTACTATGTGTGGGTGGGTTGATTTACATTAAGTTTTCTCATATTATCTCCCTCTTGAATTCCATGATTTTGAACAAGCATTACACACTCACTAAGTATTTGATAAAATATCTTGGCAAGGATTCTCAAGTTGTTAATGGTTTATTACATGGTTTATAAGTCAAGTGACTTTATGATGAGTAAAGGATTGTATATGTGCATTGAATTCATGATAAGTATCTATAGTGTTGCAAGTTGACCACACCTCGTTGGGGAGTGACATGCCCAATCACCTTGTTGAGGGGGTAACAAGCCTTGACCACCTTGTCGGGGGGTGATATGCCCATACTACCATGTTGAGAAATATGTACCTCAATCACCTTGTTAGGGGTGACATGCCCGTACTACCACAATGAGGGGTATGTACCTTGACCACCTTGTTAGGGGGTGACATACTCTAACTACCATGTTCAGGGGTAGATACCTTGACCACCTCACCGAGGGGGTGACATGCCACAGTTTCCAAGTAGTACTTGCTTGGTCTATGATTATGGTCTCTTCCCACACATGTAATCTATATTTTCAAGTTATATGATTTACATGTATGTTTTACTTCAAGCATTGATCGTGCATGTCATACTGATATTATACTTATCTATTGCTTATAACTATGTATTTTGACTATGTTGCCTTATGTCTTATTGTATTACATCCTACATACTTAGTATATTCAAACATACTAACGTATATTCTATGCCTACATGATATTATCATGTAGGAATCAGAGCACCTCTCGATCATCCTCCACGTGGCTAGTTTGGTGCTTTGGAAGATAAGCTTTGGTGAGTCCTTAAGTCCGGAGACACTAGCTATGCTATTCTTACTACTGATGTCTCTTTATGTTAAACACTTGATACTATGAGGGTGAGCCCAAAAAGTGTCTTGGCCTCTACTCCAATCTATGTGTAGAGGTATTTTTGGAACAATTGATGTATTTATGCTTGAGCTTGACTTTTGAGTATTTTATGATTATCCAAGACTTTTCTTAGTCCCGTTTCCCTTATATATATCTCTTGTTGTTGTTTATTTTGCTACCGTGACCAAGGATATGTGTATGATATGCTAAGAGGCTTGTTTGGGGTCCCTTCGGGTTCCCATTCATCGTGTCACATTTAGGTCCTAGGCTTGGGTCGTGATAAACTTAGTATTGGAGTACTAGGTTGTTAATGGTCCTCGAAATCCAACATACCGCGTCGAATAGAGTCATATTCATGGCTGTGAAGTGGATCACAACTATGAGTGAGAGGCTATGGGGCGTTTTAGAAAATATTTTCCTTCTTCATGATCTATGTCGTGCTATAGAAGTTAACTTAAGGCTTTTTCCTCTAACGAATGTTCTTTGATATTCTAGATTATGCTTATTCCAAGAAAAAGACTATAGAGGGTATGTTCACCCGAGGAGCAACTGGCCCCTCCTGCTCCTCAAGCTCTAAAAGATGGGGGAGTGGCCCGTGATGAGTTTTGAGATGCTATCAGCATGTTGGCTCATGCTATGGCCAACCAAATTAGCCAAGGGGCCCAAGCTTCTCATGCTCCTACTCCGGCCTTAAGGGTGAGGGATTTTACTAGGATGAATCCACCGGAGTTCCATGGGTCCAAGGTGGATGAGCATCCTCAAGAATTCATTGATGAGGTGTATAAGGTGTTGTCCATTATGGGGGTTAATTCAGAGGAAAAAATAGAGTTAGCGGCCTACCAACTCAAAGGATAGCTCAAATATGGTTCACTCAATAGAAGATGGAAAAGGGGAATGGTGATTCTATCCCTTGGGAAGAGTTCAAAGCGTCATTTCTCAACCGATTCTTCCCTATTGAGCTAAGGGAGGTGAAGATGATGGAATTTATGAATTTAAAGCAAGGTCCTATGAGTGTGAGGGATTATGCCCTCAAGTTCAATCAACTCTCCAAGTATCCCCCTACAATTGGTTGGCGAGCCAAGGTCAAGGATGAACAAATTTGTGTCAGGTGTGTCCGAGTTGGTTAATAAGGAGTATCGTACCACCATACTAATAGGTGATATGGATTTATCCTACCTCATGACATATTCCAAACAACTAGAGGGTGAAAATCTTAGAAAAAGAAGAAATAGTGAGTCTAAGAAGGCTCGTTTTGAAGGTGGATTCCAAAATTCCAAGGATAGTCAGTTTCCTCAAGGCCACAACCTCCAAGGCCAAGGGTCTTCCAATGCTCCTAATAGAAGGTTTTCTAATGACAACCTAAGGTTCCAAGCTGGTGTTGGTGTGGTGCCTAACCCTATGTGCCAAAGATGTGGTAGGAGCCATAATAGCCCATGTTTGAAGAACTCTAATGCTTGTTATGATTGTGGAGAAGTGAGTCATAAGGTGATTGATTGTCCTCGTAATCAAAATAAGGGTAGAGATGGTTATCCACAAGGCGAAGATGCAAATGGGGGTCCTAAGAGAAGAGGAGGCCAACAAGGGGATGCTCAAAGGCCAAATAGATTCTATACTCTTCAAGGGAGACAAGGGGTAGATGAGGTGCCTAATGTTGTAATCGGTATGTTAAAGGTTTTTAATTTTGATGTGTATGCATTGATAGACCCGAGTGCCACTCTTTCTTTTCTTACTCCTTTTATTGCTAAAAAGCTCCATGTTAGTCCCGAATTATTGTGTGAGCCTTGTGAAGTATCTAACCCCATTGGTGAGTCCGTTGTTGCTAAAAGAGTCTATAAAAATTGTCCCATGTTCATTTTGCATAAAATCTTGCCTTGTAATTTTATTGAATTAGATATGGTGGATTTTGATATCATTCTTGGGATGAATTGGTTATATGCATATTATGCTTCTATTGATTGTAGAACATGGAGGATTAAATTCTAATTCCCTAATGAACCCATCCTTGAGTGGAAAAGTTGTGATGTAGTGGTCAAGGGTAGATTTATTTCTTGTCTTAAAGCCTAAAAGTTGATTTCTAAGGGGTGTCTCTATCATGTTGTGAGGGTTAGGGATGTTGAGTCCAAAGTCCTCCCTATAGAGTCGGTTTCAGTGGTTAATGAGTTTCTTGATGTCTTTCCTAATGAGCTTCCTGGGGTTCCTCCCGAAAGGAAAATAGACTTTGGTAAAGACCTTCTTCCCGACACTCAACTCATTTTTATTTTCCCTTACCGTATGGCCTCAACGGAGTTCAAGGAGTTGAAAGAACAATTGAGGGATTTGTTAGAAAAAGGTTTTATAAGGCCTAGTAAGTCACCTTAGGGTGCACCGTTGTTGTTTGTGAAGAAAAAAAATGGTTCTCTTAGAATGTGCATTGATTATCGACAACTTAATAAAGTCACCATAAAGAACAAGTACCCTCTATCAAGGATTGATGACTTTTTTTTTATCAACTTCAAGGGGCTAGTCATTTCTCTAAGATTGATCTTCAGTCCTGGTATCACTAAGTGAAAGTGAGGGCGTGTGACATTCCCAAGACAACTTTCTGGACTAGGTATGGGCACTTTGAGTTTGTGGTTATGTCCTTCGGGTTGACTAATGCACCGACTATATTTATGGACCTCATAAATAGGGTCTTTAAGCCCTACCTTGACTTGTTTGTGGTGGTTTTTATTAATGATATCTTGATTTATTCCTATAGTAAGGAGGGGCATGTGAATCACTTGAGGGTAGTATTGTAAATCTTGAGGGAGGAGAAGTTGTATGCAAAATATGAGAAATGTGAGTTTTTATTGAAAGAGGTTGCATTTTTGGAACATGTGGTGTTGGGTGATGGCATTAAGGTGGATTCTAACATGACGAAGGTAATTAGAAATTGGCTTAGACCTTTGACTCCATCAAACATTAGAAGTTTCTTGGGTTTGGCGGGTTACTACCAGAGGTTTGTTAGTGGTTTCTCTTCTATTGCTTCTAGACCTTTGACTCCATCAAACATTAGAAGTTTCTTGGGTTTGGCGGGTTATTACCGATGGTTTGTGAATGATTTCTCTTCTATTACTTCTCCTATGACTAAATTGACACAAAAGAAGGTGAAATTTGTATGGACCAATGAGTATGAAAAGAATTTCCAAACTTTGAAAGATAAGCTTGTCTATGCTCCTATCTTGTCTCTACTGGAAGGGTTGAAAAGGTTTGTTGTATATTGTGATGTCTCAAGAATTAATTTGAGGTGTGTTTTGATGCAAAGTGGTAAAGTGATAGCATATGCCTCTAGACAACTTAAAGTACATGAGAAGAATTATCCCACCAATGATCTTGAGTTGGCGGCCATGGCATTTGCTTTGAAAATTTGGCGTCATTACTTGTATGGGGTTCATATTGATGTGTGGTGACCCATTATCTTGAATTACCCATGAGTAAATATATCATAGTAGCCTCATTTATTTCATATCATGGTTCAAGCGTTATTTGCTTTGAAAATTTGGCATCACTACTTGTATGGGGTTCATGTTGATGTGTTTACCGACCATAAGAGTCTCCAATATGTGTTCACCCAAAAAAAATCTTAACTTGAGACAAAGAAGGTGATTAGAGCTCTTTGAAGATTATGATATGAGTATGCATTATCACCCCAGCAAAGCTAATGTTGTGGCTGATGCTCTAAGTAGGGTGTCTATAGGTAGTCTAGCTCATGTCGATGATAGTGGCAAAGAGGTGGTTAGAGAGGTTCACCGGTTGGCTAGATTGGGGGTTATGTTGGTTGAACTTGATAATGGTGGTGTAGTGGTTGTTGATGGTTCTAAGTCTTGATTGATTGAGGAGGTAAAGGTAAAACAAGATCTTGACCCCTCTTTGCTAGAGTTGAAGACCTTGGTGAAGGATGGTAAGGTGGAGGTTTTCTTCCAAGGGGGAGATGGTGCCCTTAGGTACCAAGGTAGATTGTGTGTGCCTAGTGTTGGTAACTTGAGAAAGAAGATTTTGGATGAGGCTCATAATTCTTCCTATTCTATTCACCCCAGTTCTACAAAGATGTATAGAGATTTGAGGGAAGTATATTGGTGGGGTGATATGAAGAGAGACGTTGCCAAGTTCATATTTAGATGTTACAATTGCCAACAAGTGAAAAACGAACATTAAAGGCCGGGTGGCCTAGCCCAAGATATAGAGATTTCTACTTGGAAGTGGGAGGAAATCCGATTTTCATAGTTGCTAACAAGACAAGGCCGAGTGGCCTAGCCCAAGATATAGAGATTCTTGTATGGAAGTGGGAGGAAATCAACATGGATTTTATGGTTGGGTTGCCTAAGACTAGAAAGCATTTTAATTCTATTTGGGTAGTTGTGAATAGAATGACAAAAGTCGGCTCACTTTCTACCGGTTAAAACTACTTATGGTGCCAAAGATTATGTCAAATTATATGTTCATAAGTTGGTTAGATTGTATGGGGTGCCTTTGTCTATCATTTCGAATCGTGGTGCTCAATTCACTTCTCACTTTTGGAGGTCCTTCCAAAGAGGTCTTGGTATCAAGGTTAAACTTAGCACAACCTTTCACCCTCAAATGGATGGTCAAGCTGAGAGGACTATCTAAACTTTTGAGGATATGCTTAGAGCTTGTGTTTTAGAGTTTAAGGGTAGTTGAGATGAACATCTTCCACTCATTGAGTTTGCTTACAACAATAGCTATCACTCAAGAATTGGTATGACTCCTTTTAAAGCTCTTTATGGTAGGCGTTGTAGATCCCCAATTGGGTGATTTAAAGTGGGAGAAATGGCTTTGTTAGGTCTGGATTTAGTCATGCAAGCCTTGGAGAAGGTAGGATTGATAAGGGAGAGATTGAAAACAGCCCAAAGTAGACAAAAGTCATATTCTGGTGTTGTGAGAAGGAGAGGTCTTGAATTTAAGGTTGGTAATTGGGTTTACTTGAAAGTCTCACCTATGAAGGGTGTAGTCTGATTTGGCGAGAAAGGTAAATTGAGCCCAAGGTTTATGGGTCCTTATAGAGTGTTGAGGAGGATTGGTAAGGTGGCCTATTAGTTGGAGTTGCCCATTGATATGAATATAGTTCATCCGGTCTTCCATGTATCTATGTTGAGAAAGTGTATGTGTAACCCAAGTGCTATTGTACCTTTGATGTTGTTGGTATGGTAGAAGATAATTTGACTTATGAGGAGAATCTAGTAGAAATTTTTGACAGACAAATGAAGAGGTTGACAAATAAGGATGTAGCTTCCGTCAAGGTTCTTTGGAGAAATCAACAAGTTGAAAGTGTCACATGGGAAGCAGAGGCGGTCATGAGAAAGCGATATCCATACCTCTTCCACTCTACTCAAGCCTAAGGTACTAATTTAAGTTCCATATATGATTTCAATTCTTAAGTTTCAGCCCTTATGTCATATTGCATGCATTCATGTTCATGTTGACAAGTTTAAGGTGATTTTTGATATTCATCTTGAGACTTTTGAAATGATGTTTAAATGCGTTGTTACATTCATGTCGGGTTAAAATCTTCTTAATTACTTCTCTTATGTACGTTTCTTTGACATTCGGGGATGAATGTTCCCATGGGTGAGATATTGAAACACCCCAAAAAGGCCCCAAAAATGTGATTCGAAAATGCCTATAATCATAATTTTTATATATCTCAAAATCCCTACGTGATATCAAAAATCTGACTTTATATTCGTGATCAGAGAGCGAGATTGACTAGAAAATGAGTATAACCTTAATTTTAGAGGAACTGTAGAAAAAAATTTTTTTTTTAAAATTTAATTTCCCGTGGCAATCCTCGACCTAGTCGTGACGCGCCAGGGGCGCGGATCAGCATTAATTTTTCCTGAAAATTCTGTTTCGGCACAAGGGCCTTGGGGTCATAGCCCTATGCCCACATATGCATGAAAACACCTATACTTAGCCATTTTCAACTCTATCACTCATGACCCTCTCAAAACCCTCTCTAATACTTAACTTAATATTTCATCCAAATTCAAGTGTCCCAAGCTTAATTTCAGATCTCTAAAACTTCATTCAAGCTTCGAGTTCTCATTCCAATCTACATCAACGAAAGCCCTTGATTATCGNCAAGAACTCTATTCAAGCTCAAGTCTCCTTCAAGACTACATCAAGAAAACCCAAGTTTGAGGTATGTGGGTTTCAATCATTGGATCCTTTCACCCATGGTGCCCAACCTTTCTATTTGTCATGACCTAAAATAGGGCCTAGACGTGACACGACGAATAGGGAATCCAAAAAAATTCTAAACAAGCCTCTTAGCATATCATACACACATTCTTGGTGGCGGAAGCAAAATAGAACAACGTAAGAAATATAAACAAGGGAAATGGGGACTAAGGGAAAAAGTTAAACACTTGAATAATATAAGTGAGTCAAAGCTCAAGCATAATACATAATTGTCCAAAAATACCTCTAATGTAGAACTTAGCGGGGGCCAAGATAAGCAGCCGAGCTCACCGTCATGATCAAAGCATACCATAAAGAAAGAGTGTCTTTAATACATAGCATAAGAACATAGATATTATCCTCGAAATGGAGGACTCACCAACTAGCTTGAATAAGAACCACTAGCCACGTGGAGGAGGAGGATGACCAAATAGAGCTCCAGTTCCTACATGGTAACATCATGTATGAATAGAGTATGCGTTAGTACATTGGAATGTACTAAGTATGTAGGATGCAATGCAACAAGAGATAGGCAACGTAATCGAAATGCATAAACTTAAGCAATAGATAGCATAATAACAATATGACATGTACGAATGATATTTAAAGTAAACACATGCTTATATAGAATATATTACGTGTGTAGAAAGAGATCATCAGTTGGCTAATGGGTTTACCACCTCTCATCCTAGGTGATTGAGGTACCAACACCTTAACTTGGTTATCAAATGTACCACCTTCCATCCTAGGTGATTGGGGTATCAACCCCTCAATTAGGTTAATGAACATCACACCCTCTATCAAAGTGGTCATCTCACAACATTATAAAGCAAAATACCATATATATACATTCCTTTTATCATCATAAGGCCATTCAACTCATATGCCATGCATTAGGCCTTCAACAACTTAATATACATAATTCGGACATTTTATTAAATACTTGGCAGGTGTATAGTGCTAGTGTAAAATCATGTAATTCAAGAGTGAAATCATGCAAGAAAATTCAATGTAAAATTACCTATCAATACTTGGTAACATCCCTCAAGCAATATACATCAAAACCCTTCATCAAATCCCACAATGGTTCATAGAGTCATAGTTCAAGACATGCAAAAGTATAGATCATGAAATAGTGAAGTCAATGCATCTTAAAATCATGTAAATTAGCCCACCAACATCATGGTAAAACCCCATTATGGGTAACTTGTAAATTGTATCAAAACTTCACAATAGTTCATAGATTTCATAACCTGAATCAAGTATAATCTCAATAGACGAAGATTAGCTCATAGTATAAACTCAAAATAAATATTCATGCATAATCAACAAGATTTGATAAAACCCCAACATATTTCATGCTTATATTTCATAATAATAGATACATATAAGAAATACAACTTGAAATTATGCAATTTTTATAAAAAGGAAGATTGAGCTTCATGGGTGAAAAGAATCCATGAATGACACCCACATACCTTGACTTTGGAGAATCCTTGAAGAAGATTGGAAATGGAGACTTGAAGCTTGAATGAGAACCTTAATATCTGGCTGAGTTTTGAGACTTGAAATTTGGGGTGAAATATTTGTCTAAGTATCTAATGAGTATTGGGAAATGTCTTGTATGATATGAAGGTGAAATATGGCTAAGCATAGGTATTTTCATGTATGAGAACACTTAGATCCAAGGCCCAAAAGTCTTGGACCAAACTAAAAATTGGGCACAAAATAACACACTAGCGCGCCCTTGGCGCCTCACACCTGGAGTGCACTAGCTCACTGAAAATCACTCACTTTGCATTTTTAAATTTTAATATGGTTGCTCTAAAATCGAGTTTAGATCCATTTTCCACTTCATTTTGCCACATGAACAAGAATATGAAGTTGGATTTTTGATATCATGCACGAATTTTGAGATATATAGAAATTATGATTTCGAGCACTTTCGAGGCACATATCCTTTCACCCACTGGTGCGCAACCTTTCACTATTTTATGAAAATAGCATGTTTTCATGTTGTATTACTTACGAGTATTACTTATTATGGATTATGATTACAAACTATGTTAGGGTTTATGAAATGTTGATTGAAAACACATATCTACATATTTCAAGCTTATACTATGAGATAATTTGTCTATTGAGACTATGCATATTTTGAGCTATCAAAATATGATCTATTATGAGATCTGATAACGGATTTCAAAGTATCTTAAATGAGGGTGTTACCATGTGCGGGTGGGTTGATTTATATTGAATTTTCTTATATTATTTCACTCATGAATTGCATGATTTGGAACTAGCATTACACACCCACCAAGTATTTGATAAAATGTCTTGACAAAGATTCTCAAGTTGTTGATGGTTTATTACATAGTTTATAAGTCAAGGGACTTTATGATGAGTAAAGGATTATATATATATATTAAATTCATCAAAAATATCTATAGTGTTGCAAGTTAACCACACCTTGTCGGAGGGTGACATGCTCGTACTACCATGTTGAGGGGTAGCTACCTTGACCACCTTATCGGAGGGGTGACATACCCGAACTACCATGTTGAGGGGTAGATACCTCGACAACCTCACCGAGGGGGTTCCATGCTCGTACTACTATGTTGAGGTATAGATAGCTCAACCACTTCACCGAGGGGGTGTCATGCCACAAATTCGAAGTAGTAGTTGCTTGGTCTATGAAAAAGGTCTCTTCCTACATATGTAACCTATATTTGCAATTTATATGATTTACGAGCATGTTTTTCCTTAAGCATTGATCATGCATGCCATATTGATATTATACTTATTCATTGCTTATGTCTATGCACTTTGACTATGTTGCCTTATGTCGTGGTCAATTGCATCCTAGATACTTAGTACATTCAAATGTACTAACGCATACTCTGTCCCTACATGATGTTACCATATAGGAACCAGAGCACCTCCCGATCATTCCCGACATAGCTAGTTCGGTACTTTGGAAGATAAGCTTTGGTGAGTCCTCAAGTCCGAGGACACTAGCTATGGTACTCTTACTTTTGATGTATCTTTATGTTGAATATTTGATACTATGATAGTGAGCTTGGAAAGTGTCTTGGCCCCCGCTTGAATCTATGTTAGAGGTGTTGTTGGAATAATTGATGTACTTATGCTTGAGCTTTGAGTCTTCTATGCTTTATAAATATCAAGACTTTCCTTAGTCCCTTTTCCCTTATTTATGTCTCTTGTTGTTGTTATTTTGCTTCCGCGATCAAGGATGTGTGATTTATATGCTAAGAGGCTTGTTTGGGGTTCCTTTAGGTTCCTCATTCATCGTGTCATGTCTAAACCTTTTAACATAAAATTTGTACTTAATTTTTCAATGAGGGTGGATATAGAAGGAAATTGCTAATAGGAGGCAATCTTATTGAGATAGACCCATTAAAAGGAAGGTGCCATCACTCTAAAAAGGATAAGGAGTGGAAATGACACCTAATGTAACTTGAGAGAATATAATAGATTGTCAACTTCTAGTCCTTTTAACCTAAAATTTATCCACAACTTTCGAGAGTGCAATCAAAAGGATTGCTAAGTGTGCATATAGTAAGGAAATTGTTGAATGAGTTATCTTGAGGAGTGAATTTTATCATGGCAACAAAGATGTCATGTCAAATATTGTCGATGCTGATTTGACTTTATTGAGTAGGGAAAAGTTTTTTATATGGCTAGACATCTTGTATTTGCATGAAAAGTGGAAAATAGGTGAATGGAGTTGGTATTTATAAGAGAAACGCCATCATCAGCATGATAATCAATAATGACATCATCTTCTATGTGATCTTACCATATGTACCACATATGATGTTGAAAAGACATTCGTCATTTAATTCAAAAGTAATGGTGATAGTTGTACCTCTTTTTCACTTCCATATTTTTCTGAAAACTACACAGAAAGCGACAAAACTATTTGTATTTATAATTAGAGTGGGTAAAGGGAGTTGACATTTATAAAGAAAAATTCATCATTAGCTTGTTAATTGATTGACATGAGCTAGTAATGTACAACATCATTTCCACATTAGTCTAATACTTTGCTCGGTAGTGGACGAATCAATCAATCAAGAATCCACGGTCAATCAATCAAGTCCACTTTGGGGACAATAAGGAATTCATCCAATTTGAGGTTCAATTCACACCTATATTTGGCTAAGTAGTTATTAAGCTCGAGTTGTTACTTACTCTTACTCAATTTGGTGCTCGATACTCCTCCCAAAACTCAATGCTCATAAAACTATATCCAAATCAATTCAATCTACCCAATGAATACATCTTGTGGACTCTTATCAGTTCATCAATTCTACCACAATCAAACCTTTCAACCAATTGTGCTATCATGTCCATCCCATCATTCAAGAATGAAACATTATGCATTTATGAAAGCATTTAATGCTATTCAATAGTTTGGATCTAATTTTGAGAAACAAATGAAGGAACCTCATGTTTTTGAAAAATTATATTTGACTCAACTCTCGCACATTCATGACTTTCACAGTTCATACTTTCAAAATCATTCATTATATAGGGACATTCATTAGAAGTTGAGTTTAGTTAGGGTTTATATATTGAAGGACCGAATCATTTGTTACAATAAATTTAACTCATAAAAGCAACCAATCATTCTATATTATGTAGGGATATATTAGAATTTAGGGAAAATTCTTAAGAACACAATCAGAGGTGACTCGATTACTCTCAATTCATCAAATCAAAGTAAGTAGGGCATAGAGAAGACTTGATCCATGATTTAGTTAGCCTTATGTACCTAGAACGTAGAGATTTCAAACTGGAAGACTCGGTGCATGCTATTGAATTGTTACTCTTTTCTCTTTTCCTTTATTCTTTCAAAGGTTTCTAGACATAAATGATGATGAATGAGTTATGGGGTACTGCTAAAGGGGTCAAATATCCAAAAATGATGAGGTTTTAATTAAAAAAATCAAAAAAGATAGAATTGTTCCTCATTTAACAGTTGAACTAGACCACGAAATTTATTTATGGGTCAGAGTCTAGTCTACAGGTTGTAGATGGCCCTTTTGTGATTTGGGGTTCTAATTCTTTTCTAATCTTAGGTCTACGATCACCTGCTACGAATCATAGACTCATCTGTGAGCTCATCTTGTCAATTCATGGTTCCAGGTTCAGAAAACAAAATTTTGAACATGGAACCATGAGGATCATTGTACGGGTTGTTATTTGATTTATTGGTCATATACCCCTCTCGTACATTAGTCCAACACTTATAAAATATTCTAGGATTTTGAGGCTGGGGTTCCACAAACCCTTTTGTACGACTCGTGGAAGCAAGTATGGGTCATAGACCTAACTCATATTGTTCAACTCGACTATGATTTTTGACCAAGTGTTGAGAGGATCTACAAATCCCACCAACGATTTGTAAAATCATCTACAAGTCGTAGATGCAACTTGTAGGTACCCACCTAGTATAGAATCAGATAAAACTCTAAAAGGATTTAGACATACTATAGCACAAGGCTAGAAATCATCCCATCCCTACTAGACGTCTAACCTTTTACCCAAATACAGACCTCCACTCCTTTCTATCTAAGGTCATATCCTCAGCAATATGAAGTTATGCCATATCCTGTCTAATCAGCTCCACCCAATACTTTCCTGGTCTACCTCTATCCCTTTGTTTAACCTCTAAATCTAACCTCTTGCACCTGCTAACAGGATCGTCAGAACTTCTTCTCTGTACATGCCTAAATCATCACACTCTCGGTTTTTTCATTTTATTGCCACAGCGGTCACCCTTAACTTCCCCTGAATAATCTCATTCCTAATCTTATTCTTCTTGGTATGTCCACACATCCATCTCAACATCCTCATCTCTGTGACCTGCATCTTTAAAAATGTGAGATTTTAATTGCCCAATACTCCACCCTATATAGCAAAGACGATCTAACCACTATTCTATAAAAATTATCTTTAAGTTCAGATGGCATTTTCTTATCACACAATACTCCAGAGGTAAGCCTCCATTTTGTCCATACTGCCCCAATACGATATGTTATATCATTGTTGATATTGTCACTGCGCCTGATGATGGGGTCAAGGTATTTAAAGTTTTATCTCTTGAGAATAGATTGAGCGGCAAGCCTCACTTCAATGTATGTTTCATCCCTTGCAACACTGAACTTACACTCCAAGTATTCTATTTTGGTCCTGCTCAGTTTGGACTCTTTGGATTCCAAAGTATGTCTCTAAACCTCCAACCTATCATTAACTTTATCCCAAGTCTTATCAATTAGTACTATGTCATCCGCAAATAACATATACCATATAACCTCCCCCTAGATAGACTGTGTTAGCTCATCTATTACCAAGGCCAAAAGAAAAGGACTCAACACAAATCCTTGATGAAGTCCCATATCAATAGAAAAATACTCTGAGTCTCCTCCCACTATTCTTACCCGAATTTTGTCTCCGTCATACATCCTTTATCACCCTAATATACACCATTGGAACATCTTTTGTCTCTAGATGTCTCTATATGACATCCCTCTTTGTCATAAGCCTTCTCAAGATCAATATACATCATATAAAGGTCCCTTTTTCTTTCCCTTTATTTCTCCACTAGTCTTCGAATAAGATGAATTACTTTAGTAGTCAATCATCCTGGCATGAATCCGAACTGATTCTCTGAAATGAAACTCATTTTCTCACCCTCTTCTCCACCATCTCTCCTAGACCTTCATAGTGTGGCTTAGTAACTCGACACCCCTGTAATTATTATAGTTTTAAATTTCACCTTTCTTTTTGTACAATGGAACCATTGTACTCCTCTATTCATTCCGTATCTTAGCAGTATTAAGAATAGCATTAAATTACCTAGTAAATCACTCCATACCATCCTTGACTGTGCTCTTCTAAATTCCATCGAAATCTTATCTGGTCTGATTACTCATCCTCTATTCATCTTACTAATGGCACGTCTAGCTTCCTTAACTTTAAAATTCTCATAGTAACTAAAATCTCGATGACTATCGCCAAATCACTTAGCTCAATATCTCTATCCCTTTTTTGTTTGAGAGTTTACGAATGCAAGCTTGCCACCTTTACTTAATAGAAGTCTCATCTACCAATACCTCAACTCCTCATCCTTGATGCATTTCGCTTGATCCAAGTCGCAAGCTTCTCTCTCTTTCGCTAGCCTATGCAATCTCTTGTCCCTACTTTTTTTGCCTAGCCCAACATACAAGTGTTCAAATGATGTTGTCTTAGCACTCATGACCACTATCTTTGCTTCTATCTTCGTCATCTTATAGATATCCTTAAGCCTTCATTTTTCATCCTCATCCTTACACTAACCATTTTGGATAGATAATCTCCTTAGCTTTCACTTTTCCTTAAACTTCTCCTTTCCACCACCAATCACCTTGATATCCATAAAGGTCCCTCTCAATACCTCTAATACCTCGGTAGCTACTTTTCTAATGTAACTAGATATAGTGTCCCGTATGTTGTTCACATTTTTGCTATTATTCCAAACCCTGGCCCGAACTGCTTAATTTTTCCCCCATCTCACGAGAAAGGGCAGGAGCTAGGCTTGCCCATCTAATCCTCGATTGGGCATAAATAGCCTTCTTTCTCTTATACCTCTTCATTTTTAAATCCATCACTGTAAACATACATTGAGTGGAAATATTTTAGCTCAGAATAACCTTGAAATTCTTACAAAGGCTTTTATCACCCTTTCGAAGCAGTAAGTAATCAATCTGAGTTTTAGCTACAATACTACCAAAGTTAATCAATTGGTTTTCTCTCTTCAAAAAATATGAGTTAGAAATAACCAACTCAAAGACTTTAGCAAAATCCAAGAGAGATGTTTCGCTTCCATTCCTCTCCCCAAAATCAAAGCCTTAATGAACATCGTCAAAACCACTAGAAGTTGCGCTAATATGCCTATTAAATTCTTTGAGATGCTAAAGGGGCTTCTTACTTCCCAAAAGATCTTCCTACATCTATATATAAATGCTAGTTTATCAAGAATACACAAGAATCAGATGGTTCTGTTTCCCAATCTTTCTTACTTGCTCCTACAAAACCAAGGTTGAAAAGATTGTAAAAATCAGCCATTCACAACTACTGATAAAGGATTCCTCAAAAAGTTAAGGATTAGTAATCCTTTTTAGAAATCTATGTAATCCTACGTATCTCGAATGTTATCAGTTCTAGTACGTGGACCAACAATACAATGCAAGCAAAAGTTCCTATATTCATGGAGGTATAGAACATCATATAAGTTATCATGCTTGCATATCTGTCATTTCAGCCTCCAACAATTATTCCAATAATTACATATCAAATTTGGCCTATGGATGAATTTGTTACATGAACGAAACTAGATCTTGTGGAATCAGGTTGAATATTTGATGATACATTCTGTATCTTGCTAAAAACCCAATCTTTTTCAACCAACCACACATTATCTAACCAAATTCAATTCTCTCTCAATACGTTCCTCGAAAAATCTAATTCGGGTGGATTCTTCCCCCAATTAACGAAGAGATCTTGGCGAAATTACCATATATGAAATTAAGCACAGTTTTGCAAAGTAATAGCCCACTTGTTTCTAAGAAGAGATGGGAAACATGCTCAATATCATTTGATTGAATAGTTGACTCAACCCCTTGTTGTTTGAAGAAACCCTCTATTTCAATTGGATTTTTTTCATAAAAAGCAGACATGAGATAAGAAATTCAGTGTTTCACTAAGATTTTGAATAGCTATCCCAAATTCAAGTTAATTCTATTTCAACTCTTCCTTAGAGAAAGATAATCAAATAATTTCCAATCATGGTCCTTGCGGATCAGATCATCCATATAATATACAAAAAGAAACTCCAGTTATTTGAGATCTTTCTCTTTGAATAAGATCTCAATTCCAATAATGGTTTCATTAGCTATCTTCTAAGTAAAATCCCTCTTTTTTTCAGATCTAGTTCCTCCACCAATGCAAACCCCAGTTAAATCAGGCATGCTACACTTTTTAGTAATTAGGACAACCCAAGTACTCACTTTCAGATTCATGAAATAACTCTCAGAGATATTTTTTCCTTTGGGAAGATATAGGAGCGAAACAATCAACCTATTGATATTGAAAGACCTAACGGATTCTTCTAATGTACCATGTCTAGGTCCAATGGAATTTGTAACACCACTCATGTGCTTCGGAATGCCCCATAAGTTTTCTCAAATATCTCAAAAATCATGCATGATTTCAAAAATTTGACTTCATATTTCTTGTTCAAGGGGCAAAATTAAGAGGGACAAGGGTAGCCCCCAAATTTTAGAAGACCCATAGCAAAAAATAATATTCGCAACGGGGGGTCAAGGTAGTGTGCCTGTGTGCCCGTAGTGCGACATGCCTTCGAAATAGAAAAATTTGTCAGGACAGTAACAGAAAAACCTAAAGAATTAGAAGTCAAAATAATGGAGCTAGTAACAAAAATAACAAGGCAAGTAGAAGCAGTAACGACTGAGATTAACAAATTTAAAAATATAGTCAAAAAACATGGAGAAATCTCTCTTTCGTGAATGATCTAGACCCTGTTTACACCAAGGCACTAAATTTTACATCAAAACTTCAAACTGCTCCACAAGGGTTTTCAGACTATTTACCCCAAAGCAAGTCCGATCAAGTTATTATTAAATAGAATAATACTATAATAGCACTATTACTAGAAATAAATACAAAGCAAGATAAACTTCTTAAAGCAAAGGACAAAGTAGTAGAATAGCCGAGGAATACAGACATAGATGAATTAATAGTTCGGTTAAAAAAATAGAAATAATACCACAAAAAGACAAACCAAAGCTGACTATAAAACCTCAACTATAGACCTTTTTCTAGGTAGGACAAGAACAACTGAAAAAAGGCCAAGAGTAAGCTTTTCAGACAATAAAATAGGAACCAACCTTATAATAAGAATCCTATCACGAGGTAGATAAGAAAGTCAAAACCAAGAATCAAATCAAATAATCGACATAGACAGGGACTTAAGAATTTTCCAACAAAACAAATTCAAATTATTAAATCCTAAGACATTATATAATACAAAGTACTTCTCAAGAAATACTCAACTATATAGACATTATCGAGAAGAGTAATTATCAGCCATAGGAAATAAGACAATGATAATATATCTGACAAATCTAGAATCTTTTAAAACAATAATAAATACTAGACTAACTTTCATGCACATAGGATTAATTGTAATTAGATTAAAAGGACTAACTAAAAAGAACTTAGGAACCAAAGTATTAATTGCATTATATGATGTTAGATGGTCTAATCTAAAGAAATCCATCATAAGATTAACTTAGGTAGATATGACTAACAATGAAGGAATATTCTATATTAGCCTCGATTTAATGATATACTTGAATAAATTCAAAAATATAATAAAAATTTGAATACAAACTAAAGGTTATGAAGAAATGGAGAAGGGTAATAATCTATTAGTGTATATAGAATTTATAGGTCGTGACCCAAGCCTAGGATCTAGACATGGCACGACGCATGGGGAACCTAAAAGGACCCCAAGCAAGCCTCTTAACATATCATTACACATCCTTGATCGTGGGAGCAATAAAATAACAATAAGAGATAGTAAATACAGATAACTGGGGCTATCGGACATCTTTCATATCATAAAGTATCAAAAGAGTCAAGAGAGTCAAGCTCATAGTATCATTACATAACTTGTCCAACAACACCTCTAAACATAGAACTTAGCGGGGGCCAAGCAAAGCAACCGGGCTCACCCTCATAGTCAAAGAATACCATAAAGAAAAGAGAGTCTATACATGGCATAAATCAAGAGAAATATGTCCTCGAAGTTGAGGACTCACCAACTTGCTTTGAGAGATATCGTACTAGCCATGTGGAGGAGGAGGATGATCAATTGGGGCTCCAGTACCTACATCATAACATCATGTAGGCATAGAGTATACATTAACATATTTGAATGTACTGAGTATGTAGGATGCAACGCAACAAGAGATAAGCAACATAATGGAAATGCATAAACATAGGCAATGAGTAGCATATACCTATATGGTATGCATAGAAGATGCTTGAAGTAAATCATGCTTACATAAAACATTATACATGTGTAAGGAGACACTATTATTAGTGAATATCTAAGGTCTACTACCTCTTTGGAGAGGTGAATGAGGTACAAACCCCTTAATATGGTCAATGAGGTATAAACCCCTCAACATGGTTATCAAGGTACAAACCCCTCGACCAGGTTACATGGGCCTACCACCTCCCGAGCAAGGTGATCAAAGTACAAATCCCTCAACATGGTTACCGAGGCCTACAACCTCTTGAGTGAGGCTTGGTCAATTCCCAACACTGTAGAGATATTATCATATAATACATTCCTTTTATCATCATATAGTCATTCAAATCATATGATATGCATTAGGCCTTCAATTCCTTAAGAAATCATAACCGAACATTTTATCAAATACTTGACGGGTGCGTAGTGCTAGTGTAAAACCATGCAATTCTAGAGTGGAATTACGCTAGAAATTTTGGTGTAAAAACATAAATATATACTTGGTTACACCCTTAAACAATATACATCAAAATCCTTTATCAAATCTTACAATAGATCTTAGATACATAGCTCAAAACATGCTAAAACAATCATAATTTCATGAAACCCCAACATAGTGTACAGTAAAATTCATAATAAGTAAGACTCATGAGTAAATCAACTTTAAATCATGAAATTTAGGTAAAATAGAAGCTTGGGCACCATGGGTGAAAGGACCCAATGGTTGAAACCCAGATACCTTAAGTTTGGAGAATTCGTGATGAAGATTGGAAATGAAGACTTGAAGCTTGAGTGAAATCCTTAAGATCCAAATGAGTTTTGGGACTTGAAATTTGGGGTGAAATATTTGTCTAAGTTTTTGAGTGAGTATTGGGGAATGTTTTGGATGATATGAAGGTGAAATATGAATAAGTATTGGTATTTTCACGCATGGGAACACTTAGACCCAAGGCCTAAAAGTCTTGGACCGAGATAGCAAAACAGGCAGCCAAATTACACTATAGTGCGCCCTTGGCACGTCGTGCCAGGGGTGCGGATAGCTCATTGGAAATCGCATTTTATGATTTCCAAATTTTGATACGGTTGCTATAAATCGAGGTTAAACCTGTTTCCCACTCAATTTGAGCCCCTGATCAAGAATATGAAGTCAGATTTTCAATGTACAGATATTGCAATATATGGAAATAACGATTCGGGGCACTTCTTGGCACATTTTTGAGCACTTTTTGAGGTCGTTTTAATGCCTCCCCCTTGGGAACATTCATCCCCAAATGTCAAAAAAAGGTATATGAGAGACATAAATAAGGTAATTTTAGCTTACATAAGGATGCAATAATGCATAAACGTCATTTCAAAAATCTCAACATAAGTGTAAAATCATCATGGACTTGTCAATT
>DF359121.1:1690-58861 GCA_000787875.1 Solanum virginianum
GCTTTTTAAAGGCATATTGAAGGTGGAATTCATTATATTGCATATAGAAAGGACATAGATATAGTTGGTTCTCCCGAGCCTTATCGGCAATGGGTACCAATCCGCCTTAACGGGATTTAAGGCATGACAGGTGGATGCCCAGGTCGATGCATTTGAGGCTAGAGTCCATAAGAAGCTTGAGGGAGCTAGGCCTGCTAACACGAGAGCAGATACTGAGGAGTTGGCAAAGTTTAAGGCCGGCTTGTTACAGAAGTTGGTAGCCCCTTTTCCAGCCCCAGAGGTAGCACCGGTAGATGATGAGGCATTTGATTGGCTCATCAACCATCCGGACACCCGTGGGAAGAGGCCCTTTGATCAGAGTGATGACCCAGAGCTGACCCCAAAGAAGCCGAGACAAGCGGAGGAGCCCATACCTGAGGAAGTAGTGCAGGAGTCGCTTTGTTGGCGGCTACACAGAGAGAGCGAGCATAACATACCCCACCTGGAGAGGGTACTTTCGATACGACTACAGAGGAGAGGCAGCCCTAGGACCCCGCAGATCAGCTCAAGACTGGTGCTTGAGCACTATGATGTTTGACTTCTTTTGACCTAGTTCTCATTTTATTATGTTGGATACTTTGTTCTCTTTTCAGAAAATTTTTTTATTATGTTAGTTTTTGGTTGTGTTTAAATATTCTTATGTTGGATATTATTTTTACTAATATTTTGGATGTTAATTTTTAGTTTTTAATGGATGTATGTATATATATTTCTATGTTATTGTGTTTTGTTTTCATTCTTATCTTTACTTTGAGGACAAAGTATCCTATTTTGGTGGGGTGTGAGAAGTTATGGATTAAGGTGAAGTCTGAGTAGCCTCAAGTCCATAACTTCCCCTATTTTTGTTCCTAAGGTTTTCTTGTCGTGCTTTTTTTTCTTTATGGATGTTTACTTTTCTGTTGAACCGGCATATTTAGGTAGTGTAGATAATGAGTAAATTCATATTAGTGTTATCTATTAGCATATACATAATTTTTAGATGTGTTTTAAATGTTTTGATGAAAAATTGGGTACCCTCAATTTTTTTGAGGTAGTGATTATTGATGCATTCATACATTTTTAAGTAGTTGGCAATGTTTGTTTTGATATTATGAAGGTAAGCTGAGACTGAAAACATGGCCTGTGAGTCTATACTTGATTGTGGATGCAATCGCCATGTGTGTTATGAGCCTATTTTGCTACATTCATGCATCTGGTATAGACCCAGAACTTGCCTTGTTACTGTAAAAATTGGTTTGGTAATGTGGTGAATTTGGAAAGGATCTTAGGCCTTTGTTATTTGAGTGAAACTACTTTTGGCCTAAATGAATCACCTGAGACTAAAAGTCTAAGTTGAGGGTGGCCCTTATTGTGGTAAAGTAATAATAATAATGTGGTTAGTTGGGAGATCAAGAAAGAAATGAAAAAACATAAACCGAGTGAAGAAAGAGAAAAAAATGCCTTGAATGGAGAAAAAAATAGCAAAAATAAGTCTGAAATCGAGGTACAGCTGAAAAAGAAAAAGAAAGCACTCGAGAAAAGTTCAAAAGAGGAAAATAAAAATGGAATGATTGAAAAAGGTTAGATCATGACAGCAAAAAGTGTTGGTAAATATGGTTCAATGATAGCTTTTAGTCACTACTTGCCCAAAATACCATACCAAATCACCCTGAACCTATGTTACAAGCCTATAAGTCCTGAAGTGATCCAACTCCACTTTATCACCAAGCTAGAAGATGAGTATAGAGGCAAGCCTATGGTGTTAGTCAGTATGCATTGAATTTGAATTATGAGAGTGAGAATGCTTCCTCAGTCCCTGATTCTAAATGTTTTTGAGTGAGTATGAGGAACTTCTTTCTAGTGAGGGCATTTGCACTACTTGATTAGACTATGACTATACCAGCGATTGTGGATGATTGAAGCTCCTTAACTTGTCATAGTTAGATTGCCAGGTCTCTCATTATTTACTTGTTTGCTTAATAACTTTGCAATCTTATTTTAAAAATATTAGTTGGGTACTCGAATCAAAAGAGCTATTGTATATGCCATTAGTATAACTGCTATGTATTTCTCTTTATCTACGTAGATTGAGTCATCGCTTGAGAACAAGTAACAATTCTAAGTTGAGGGTGTTGATGTGCTATCAAAATACAACACATTTGGTGCATGAAACAAGGGATTTTGTTAGTTCTTAAAGCGACTTTTTAGTATTTTGATGTGTTTTTGTATTAATCTTGCAAAAAAGTTAGGTTGGCATGATTTTGAAGAAAAGTTGTAGATTTTACTGAAGCATAGACCATACGAGCCCACCTACGAGTCGTTGCTCACACTATGATTCGTAGGGAGGTGTCGTAATATGAATCAGAGACCAAATGTTCCCTGAAGCATAAGCCTTGCGAGCCCACCTACAAGTCATCGCAAGAATTAAAGACCAAAATTTAAAAATCTGCTAAGTGGAGGTCACCCCTACGAGGCCATCAGATGAGTCGTGTGTCATATTACGACTCGTATAAGTGGACTTGTAGTAAGAATCAGAGAGCCAAAATGTTGGATCAGAAACTGAAGATCAAGACTATGAGAGCAGCATACATGTCGTAGCTCAAGAAATGATGCATACCTATTGGTCGTACTAGTTTAGTTCAAGATGCCAAGAACTTCACACAAAACCTTGGCTACGACTCGAAGGTCATTGTACGAGTCATACCTACGTAACTTATCAGCTACCAGCTATCTTTTCTATTTAAATTCTAGGGTTATTTTGTAAATACTATATATAATTTAAGTTAGGTATTTAGCAGAAGAGTTTGACAGGAGATTCTTGTGAATCATATTTTGAATCTTTTCTTCATTTTTTAGAGTAGTTTATTGTTCTTTCTTGTTTTGGGGATTGCAAATCTTGCCTTGTACTTATTGTTGATTAATCAAGCTTATGGGTTTGTAACTTGCGGTGCCTATTTTCTTCATTTTAATTGGTAAAACTCTCAACTATGTCTATTATGTGCATTCTTGTGTATTTTGCCTTAGCCATTAAGCACCCATAACTTGGGATTGTGGGAACCATGGGTAGTTGACATTGAGATGACATAGGTTTCTTGCATTTCTATGATTGGGATTTTGCATGTATTATCTATTTTCCTTCATTATTATTGTTGTTTGGTGGTGGCCAACACCATACTCCGCCTGCTATCACGATCCCGACCAAGGTAGTGACAAATAAGAAATACATTTCCCTTCATTATTATTTTTGTTTGGTAGTGGCTAACATCAAACCCTGCCTACTATCACGATCCCGAACAAGGTAGTGATGAATAGGAAAAGGAAAGTAGATGACAAAATTTGATTGGTGTGTTCTCATCTAATCAATCGAGCCTGACCAAAGAGATGTGACTTGGACAATAGGTAATGGTTAGTTGGTACGCCATGGTTGTCGACCAAGCGCTATGGTGATATTTGACCTTCACCTTCACTAGAGGACTGGAAGAACCTAAGTTACCATCCTACATGCAAATCACAATGGTAGTTATGTTATCTAGGGTAATCAAGTAGATAAACCATGGGGAACACAATTCACAAGTTGTCCCAAAAATTGAGTGTTTCCTCGCGTTATAGTTAGTGGTAGTTTATTTTATTTTTGAAATACAGACCCCCCCTATTAAGATATTGTAGTCATAAATACTAGAAATGGTTAGTGGTGAAATCTTATAACTAACCCATGTATTCCCTGTGGATTTGATCCTTACCTCAGTTAGGTTAATTGCTGACAACGATCACTTTCTTATTGGAGTGTGAACATCATCATCGTGAAAAAGATGTTGTAGTGAGTTTTTCCCCTAGCTATTGATCTTTGCTATGCTAGATTATGCCAAACACTAGAGGAAGATTGGCCCAAACTCCCGAGAAGCAACCTACCAATGGTGAGCTCGGAGATGCTCTTACTATGCTTTCCCAAGTGGTGGCCAACCGAGTCCAACAAGGGGCCTAAGCCCCTCATGTTACTACCCCGAGAGTTAGGGTAAGAGATTTCATGAGGATGAATCCTCCAATTTTCCTTGGGTCAAAGGTGGATGAAGATCCACAAGAATTCATTGAATGAGGTCTACAAAATCTTGAATATCTTGGGTGTTGGGCCAAATGAAAAGGTGGAGTTGGCGGCATACCAACTAAAGAGGTAGCCCAAATTTGGTATGAATAATAGAAGGGTGAGAAGGGGGTCGGTAATATGGTGCTTTGGGAGGGGTTCAAATTGGCCCTCCTTAATCGGTTCTTCCCTCTTGAGCTTAGGGAAGCAAAGTTGGTAGAGTTTATGAACTTAAAACATTGATGAGGTCAACAAAATCTTGAATACATGGGTGTTGGGCTGAATGAAAAAGTGGAGTTGGCAGCATACCAACTCAAAAAGGTAGCTCAAATATGGTATGATTAATAGAAGGGTGAGAAGAGGGTTGGTAATGTGGTGCTTTAGGAGGATTTCAAATTGGCTTTCCTTCACCGGTTTTTCCCCCTTGAGCTTAGGGAAGCAAAGTTGGTAGAGTTTATGAACTTAAAACAAGGTGCCATGAATGTGAGGGAGTATGCCCTCAAGTTTAATCAGTTTTCAAAGTACGTTCCTCACTTGGTGACCGATCCTAGATCAAGGATGAATAAATTTGTGATGAAGGTCTCTGACTTGGTGAGTGAAGAATGTTGGTCCGCCGTGCTATTAGTGACATGGACTTGTCTCGGTTGATGACATATGTCGAGCAAATAGAAAAGGAGAAATTGAGGAAGAAAAGGGGGTATAAGGCCAACAGGGCCTGATTTAAGGGTAAATTCCAAAAGGGTGCTAAGTTTCGTCAAGGCCAAGGACCTCCTCATGCTACTAATAGGGGGTTTACCAATGACCTCCCTAGGCCTCAAGGTGAGAGTGGAATGTTTCCCAATGATGTGTGCCCTAAATGTGGAAGAAGCCATGGAGGCCCATGTGTGAGGGGTTCTAATGCATGCTATGAATGTGGGAAGCTTGGTCATAAGAAGGTAGATTGTCCAAGAAACCGTGGCAAGGCCCGGGGTGCTAACGCGGTTCCCTTGGGAAGAGGTGGTCCTTAAGGTAGTGCCATAAGGCAAGGGGTTAGTGAGGTCTCCGATGTTGTCACCGGTATGTTGAAAATCTTTGAATTTGATATGTATACTTTTATTGATTCGAGAGCCACTCTTTTCTTTATAATCCCTATTGTTGCTAAAAAGTTCCATGTTGTCCCCGAGTTATTACATGAGTCATATGAAGTGTATACTCCTATTGGTGCCTCTATTATTGCTAGGAAAGTTTATAGGAGTTGTCCTATTTGCATTTTGCATAAGTTGTTGCCTTGTGATCTTGTTGAATTAGACATGGTATTCTTTGATGTCATTCTTGGGATGGATTAGTTGCATGCCTACTATTCTTCTGTTGATTGTAGAACCCGTAGGGTCAAGTCTCAATTTCCTAGTGAACCTATCCTTGAGTAAGAAAGTCAAGATGTGGTGGTTAAGTTCAGATTCATTTCAGGCATTAAAGCCCATAAGTTGATTTCTAGGGGGTGTTTGTATCATCTTGCAAGGGTTAAAGATGTGGAGTCTAAGGTCCCTTCTGTTGAGTCGGTCCCCATTGCAAATGAGTTTCTTGATATCTTCCCAAATGACCTTCTTGGTGTCCCTCCCAAAAGAGAGATAGACTTTGGCATAGATTTTCTTCCCGATACTCACCCTATCTCCATTCCCCCTTACCCTATGGCCCCGACGGAGTTGAAAAAGTTAAAAGAGCAATTGAAAGATTTGTTAGAAAAGGGATTTATTAGACTTAGTCAATCACCTTGGGTGCTCCGATGTTGTTTGCAAAGAAAAAGGATGGGTCACTTAGGATGTGCATTGACTACCAACAACTCAATAGGGACACCATATGAATAGATATCCTCTTCCAAGAATTGATGACTTATTCGACCAATTGCAAGGGGCTAGCTTTTTCTCTAAGATTGATCTTCAGTCTGGGTATCATCAAGTGAGGGTGAGGGAGTGTGATATTCCTAAGATGGCCATCCGGACTTGATATAGGCATTATGAATTTGTAGTGATTTCCTTTGGGTTGACTAATGCATTGGCTATCTTCATGGACCTAATGAATAGGGTCTTCAAACCTACCTTGATTCCTTTGTCGTGGTCTTCATTTGAGGGTTGTGTTGCAAAGATTGAGGAAGGAGAGATTGTATGGTAAATATGACAAGTGTAAATTTTTGTTGAGGAGGTTGCATTCTTGCTTCATGTGGTATCGGGGGATGGCATTAAAGTGGATCCAAAGAAGACCGATATGATTAGGAATTGGCCTAGACCATTGACCCAATCGGATATTAGGAGTTTTATGAGCCTTGCAGGTTACTATAGAAGGTTTGTGGATGGGTTCTCCTCCATTACTTCCCCTATGACAAAGTTGACTTAAAGGAAGGTTAAGTTTGTGTGGGCCGATGAATATGAGAAAAGCTTCCAAACATTGAAAGATAGGCTTGTGTTCGCTCTTATATTGTCACTACCGAATGGGCTTGAGGGTTTTGTCATGTATTATTATACATCTAGAGTTGGTTTGGGTTGTGTGCTAAGGCAAAATGGTAAGTTCATCGCCTACTCTTCTAGGCAAATCAAAGGGTATGAAAGAAATTACTGTACCCATGATCTAGAGTTAGCCGCTATTGTATTTGCATTGAAGATATGGCATCTTTATATGTATGGGGTGTATTTGGATGTCCTCCAATATGTCTTCACTCAGAAAGATCTCAACTTGAGACAAAGAAGGTGGCTAGAACTCCTTAAGGACTATGATATGAGTATGCATTACCATCCTGATAAGGCAAATGTTGTGGCTGATGCTTTGAGTCAGGTGTCTAGAGGTAGCCTAGCCTATGTGGATGGTGGTGATAGGGAGATGTCTAGGAAGCTACATAGATTGGCTAGATTGGGGTTAGGTTAGATGATATGGGAAATGGTGTTGGAATGTTTCCCAATGATGTGTGCCCTAAATGTGGAAGAAGCCATGGAGGCCCATGTGTGAGGGGTTCTAATGCATGCTATGAATGTGGGAAGCTTGGTCATAAGAAGGTAGATTGTCCAAGAAACCGTGGCAAGGCGAATCCTCCTTGCTTGAATTTGAAGGCCTTGGTGAAAAAGGACAAAATAGAGGTTTTCTCCCAAGGGGGAGATGGGGCCCTTAGATACTAAGGTAGGTTGTGTGTGCCATGTGTTGATGGTTTGAGGGAGAGAATTCTTGATGAGGCCCATAATTCTTCTTACTGTATCTACCCCGGTTCCACCAAAATGTATAGAGACTTAAGGGATATGTATTGGTGGGGGAGACATGAAGAGGTACATTGCCAAATTTGTTTTTGGTTGCCATAGTTGTCAACAAGTCAAGGCCAAACACCAAAGGCCGAGTGGCCTAACCCAAGATATAGAGATTCCCACTTGGAAGTGGGAGGTGACTAACATGGATTTTGTGGTTGGGTTGCCCAAGACTAGGAAAGGTTTTGACTCCATATGGGTGGTGGTTGATAGGATGACAAAGTCGGCTCACTTTTTACCAGTTAAGATCAAATATGGGCAAAAGAGTATGCAAGGTTGTACGTCCATGAGTTAGTGAGGTTACATGAGGTTCCTTTATCAATTATATCGGATCGTGGTGCACAATTTACTTCATACTTTTAGAGATCTTTTCAAAGGGGTCTTGGAAACAAAGTTCACCTTAGTTTGACCTTCCACCTTTAAACGGATAGCCAAGCTGAAAGGACAATTCAAACACTTGAGGATATGCTCAGGGCTTGTGTCTTGGAGCTTGAAAGTAGTTGGGATGACCACCTTCCATTGATTGGTTTGCCTACAACAATAACTATCACTCTAGCATCGGTATGGCTCCTTCTGAGGCTCTTTATGAGAGATGTTGTAGATCATCGGTGAGTTGGTTTGAGGTTGGAGAGGTGGCTTTATTGGGGTTTGATCTAGTTATGAATTCTCTTTATAAGGTTAGGATTATTAGGGAAAGGTTGAGGACAACCCAAAGCCGTCAAAAATCCTATGCCGATGTGAGAAGAAGAGACCTTGAATTCAAAGTAGGTGACTGAATCTATTTAAAGGTTTCTCTAATGAAAGGTGCAGTCTGTTTTGGTAAAAAGGGGAAGTTGATTCCAAGATATATTGGTCCTTATGTGGTGATAGAGAGGATTGGTAAGGTAGCTTACGAGTTGAAGTTGCCTAGTGAAATGAATTTGGTTCACAGTATTCTATGTTTCTATATTTCTATGTTGAGGAAGTGTGTTGGTAATCCTAATGCCATTGTTCCTCTTGCTATTGTGGGTATTGTTGAGGATAACTTAACTTATGAGGAGGTTTCGGTTCAGATCTTAGATAGGCAAGTAAAATGATTGAGGAACAAGGAGGTGGCATTTGTTAAGGTCCTTTAGAGGAACCAACAAGTTGAAAGTGCTACATGGGAGGCCAAAGAGGACATGCAAAAATGGTATCCTCATCTTTTCCACTCCACTCGAGCCTAAGTTACTAATCCTAAGTCCAATATGTGATTTCAAGGTCATTCACATGCATTCATATTTAAGTGGGTAAACTTATGATGATTTTACACTTATGTTGAGAATTTGAAAATGGTGTTTTACATGTTATGTTGCATTCTTGTTGGGGCTGATTTGTGCATGATCACTCTTGTCTTGTACGTCTCTTTTACATTCGGGGACGAATGTTCCTAAGGGGGAGATATTGAAACGACTTCAAAAAGTGCCTAAAAACATGTCACGGAATGCCCAAAATTTTAATTTCCATATATCTTAAAATCTGTGTGTGATATCAAAAATTTGACTCCATATTCTTTTTCATGGGGTCAAAATTAGGGGAAAAAGGGTCTAACCCCCATTTTAGAGTCATCGAATCACAATTTTAAATTTCAAAATTATCAATTTCCAGAGGCGGTCAGCGACAGCTCCGCAATGTGCCTCTATCGTGGAACAGCATTAATTTTGCCCAGTTTTGTTGTCTCGGTCCAAGACTTTTAAGTATTTGGCCTAAGTGTTCCCAAACGTATTTTTACCTATACTTAGTGTTATTTCACCCTCATATCATCCTAAACATTTTCCAATACTCACCAAAACACTTAGCCATATTTTTACTCCAAAATTTAAGACTCAAAACCCTCATCCCAAGCTAAGGATTATCATCAAGCTTCAAGCCTCCATTATCAATCTTCATTAAGAACTTCTCCAAAGCTAAGGTATGTGGTGTTGACCCATTGGGTCCTTTCACCCCTGGTGCCTAAGCCTCCTTTTTACTAATATTGCATGATTTAAAGTTGATTTTACATATGGGTCTTGTATATTTGAAATTTACTGCACAATGATTTATGTTCATGAAAGTATGGTTGTTTTAACATGGTTTGAGCTCTAAATCTTGGATCTAATGTTGGATTTGATGAGGGGTTTTGATGTGAATGTCTTGGGAATGTTGCAAGGTGTTGATTGATGGTTTTACTACAGATTTTCTTGCATGATTTCATCTCCAAATTGCATGGTCATTTACCCCCATTACACACCCCTAAGGTGTTTGATAAAATGTCCGGTTATGGTTTCTTGAGGAAATGAAGGTCCAAAGCATGAGATATGATATGAATGATGTTCTGGTGATACAATGAGCTTATGTATATGATTGTGCCCATATGAAGTGTTGCACTAGAACATATGACAAATCATATATAAAGTGTTGCATTAAACCATACCCGATCCGGGAGGGACAACATCCCGGGTAACCATGTTAGGGGTTTATAACCATCAACCATGCGAGGGGTTTATACTTTATCACCGTGTTGATAAGGTTTGATTATAATCGACCATGTGAAGAGTTTATACCACCCAACCAGCAAGGGGTTTATATCTTGAATAGCTAGCTTCGTCTCTTCTACACATATGATATCTGATATGAGCATGAGCTACTTCAGCATGTTTTACTTACGCATTGAACATACATGCCATATTGTTATACTATGACTATTGTATAATGTATGCTTTTGAGTATGATATTTATCTATTGTTGCATTGCATCCCACATGCACAGTACATTCATATATACCAACGAATATTGTTGCCTATATGATATCACCACGTAGGAACCAGTACTCAAGTTGATATTCTCCTCCTCCACGTGGCTAGGTCGGTTCCGCTCAAAGCTAGTTAGTGAGTCCTCCACTTCAGGGGCCTTAGTCTATGTTGCTATTATCTATGTATTGAGACACTTTCTTATGTTCTATTTTGACTATGATGGTGAGCCCAGTTACTTTGTCTTGGCCCCCACTTTATCCATGTATTTAGAGGTTTTTATTGGACAGGTTATGTATTTATGTTATGAGCTATGACTCCTTGGCCCTTATTGATGATGTTTTTCAAGCTCTCCCTTAGCCCCCTTTGCCCCTTAATCTCATTTTATGTCTTTTAGATGCTTCCGTGACCAATGATGTGTAATGATAATATGAGAGGCTTGATTGGGGTTCCTTTAGGTTCCCTATTTGTCGTGTCACGTTTAGGCCTTAGGCTTGAGTCGTGGCATCCATCCTACTCCTGATTAGAAGTGTTGTTGGATATTTTTCTTATTATGTATATTTAAACCTGACTCTTAAGTTTTGTAATTATGGAAGAATCGCTTAGTCTTCATTCCATTATTTGCTTGTTGTATGATTATGGTGATGGGATGAAATTCCCAAATCCTTTATTGCCCGATAGCATAAGTCATACTTATTACCCGCCTCGTAGATTTATTTGTTATATGGTCCATGCTTATCCTCTTCCCCATAACATCCCTACACCGTGAGTCCCAAGTCCTGTTCCCCTAGAATTATTTGCTACTTGTTTAAATATTTTTTTATGCTTCCCTAGCCAAGGATGTGTTATGAATGCTTTGAGGCTTATTTCAGGTCCCTTCGATTTCTCCATTCGCCATGTCATATCTAGGCCATCGGCTCAAGCTTTGTATCAGAGCACTAGGTTTATAAATTTCCTGGAAAATCCAACACACAGCATCAAGTAAAGTCTTGTTCATGGTTGTGAAGCACACCACAACTATGAATGAGAGGCTATGAGGCATTTCAGGAAATGACCCACTTCTTCATATTCTGTGTCATGCCTTAAATTTAAAATAAGGCTTCTAATCTCTAATAAGTAATCTTTTTATCTTTTATCTCGTGACACCAAGATGAATGGTAGAAAGAGGCCCTACCCCCGAGGGTGAACCAGCTCCTCCAGCCCAACAAGCTCCCCAAGACGAAAAAAAAGAAGTCACCCATGCCGAGTACCATAATGTGGTCACCCTCTTGGCAATTTTCATGGCCAATCAAGGATTTCAAGCTCCTCATGCTCCTATCCCAGCCTCAAGGGTGCGGAATTTCACAAGGATGAATCCCCTAGAATTCTATGGCTCAAAGGTAGAAGAAGACCCCTAAGAGTTCATCAATGAAGTATATAAAGTCTTATTATCATGGGGATAAGTTAAGAACAAAAAGAGGAATTAGAGGCCTACCAAACTAAGGGCCCTGCTCAAATATGTTATAGTCATGGAAGATGGAGAGGGCAGATGATGAGCCCATTCCATGGGAGGAATTCAAAGTTGCCTTCCTTGATCGCTTCTTCCCAATTGAGCTAAGAGAAGCAAAGTTGACAGAGTTCATGAATCTTAGGCAAGGTTCTATGAGTGTGAGGGATTATTCACTTAAGTTCAATAACCTCTCCAAGTATACTCCTCACTTGGTTGCTGACCCTCGGGCAAGGATGCACAAGTTTGTGTTGGGAGTATCTGACTTGATCAACAAAGGGTGCCATGCCGCCATGCTTATTAGAGATATGGATATATCGCAGCTTATGACATATGCCGAACAACTTGAGAAGGTCAAACTTAGAAAGAGAAAGATGGGGGAGTCCAAGAGGGCTCGGCTTATAGTAGATTCCAAGGTACTACAGGTGGTCATTTCCAACAAGGCCAAGGGTCCTCCAATTCCCAAGGCCAAAGGTTTGAAAATGATAGGGTTCCCAATCCATAGGTTCAAGGTTATAATGGTGGCAAAATTGCCCTTAGGTATGGAAGGTATGGTAAGAATCATGGAGGTAAATGCTATAAAGATATGGGTGCTAGCTTCGAGTGTTGCAACATAGGCCACAAGATTGCGTATTGTCCTAACAAGGGTAAGGATAATCATCCTCAAGGATAAGGTGCTTATGGTTATCAAAGGGAACAAGGTGGTCGATAAGGAGGTGCTCCACATCATAATCAATTTTATGCTCTTCATGGGAGACAAGGGGTGGATGAGGTGTGCGACGTTATCACCGGTATGTTAAAGATCCACAATCTTGATGTATATGCTTTATTGAATCCAGGTGCCACTCTTTCTTTCATTATTCTATTTATTGGTAATCGACTTCATGTGTGTCCTAAATTTTTATGTGAAGCCTTTGAGGTATCTACCCCTGTCGGTGAGTCCATTCTTGCTAAAAGAGTCTATAGAGATTGTCCCATGTCTATATTGCATAAACTTTTGCCTTGTGATTTTGTTGAACTAGACAAGGAATATTTTGACATCATTCTTGGGATGGACTAGTTACATGCATATCATGTTACTAAAGTTTGTAGAACTTGTAAGGTTAGATTCCAATTCCCTAAGGATCCTGTCCTTGAATGGAAAGGCTGTGACTCAGTGGTCGAGGGTAAAATGATTTTATGTCTTAACACAGAAAAGTTGATTTCCAAAGGTTGTATCTATCATTTTGTGTAGGTTAGGGATATATAGTCTTAATTCCCTTCCATTAAGTCAGTTCCAATGGTCAATAAGTTTCTTGATATTTTTCCTGATGAACTTCCCGATGCCCCTCCCAACATAAAGATAGATGTTGGTATACATCTCTTCCCAATACTCAACCCATTTCCATTCCTCCCTACCGGATGGCCTCAATAAAGTTAAAAGAGTTGAAGGAGAAATTGAAAGAATTATTAGAGAAATGAGTTCTTAAGACATAGTAAGTCACCTTGTGATGCACCGATGTTGTTTGTAAAAAAGAAGGATGGTTCGCTTAGATTGTGCATCGACTACCAGAAACTCAATAAGGTCTCCATAAATAACAAGTATCTATGGCCAAGGATTGATGACCTATTTGATCAATTGCAAGGGGCTAGTCACTTCTCAAAGATTGAACTTCGATCCGAGTATCATCAATTGAGGGTAAGGGAGTGTGATATTCCCAAAATGGCTTTCAAGATAAGGTATAGGCATTTTGAATTTGTGCTTATGTCCTTCAACCTAACTAATGCTCTAGAAATATTTATGGATCTCATGAATAGAGTCTTTAAGGCGTACCTTGATACATTTGTTGTGGTATTTATTGATGGAATTTTGATCTATTCCCAGAATGAAGAGGAGCATGCAAATCATTTGAGGGTAGTGCTACAAACATTGAGGGAAGAAAGGCTCTTTTCTAATTTTGACAAATGTGAGTTTTGGTTGAAAGTAGTTGCATTCTTAGGTCATTTGGTGTTGGGTAATGGGATTAAAGTGGATTCGAAAAGGATGAAAGTAATAAGAAATTGGCCTAGACCCTTGACTCCAACAGACATTAGGAGCTTCTTAGGTTAGGTTTGTGAATGGTTTCTCCTCAATTGCTTTTCCTTTGAAAAAATTAACCCAAAAGAAGTCAAAATTTGTATGGACTGATGATGTAAAGGAAGTTTCCAAACCTTGGAGGGCAAGCTTGTGTTCGCTCCTATCTTGGCTCTACCGAAAGGGTTGGAAGGATTTGTTGTATATTGTGATGCTTCAAAAATTGATTTAGGGTGTGTTTCAATGTAAAATGGCAAGGTAATTGCCTATGCTTCTAGGTAACTAAATGTTCATGAGCGCAATTATCCTACCTATGATATTGAACTAGCGTTCATGGTATTTGCTTTGAAGATATGTCATCACTATTTATATGAGGTTCATATAGATGTGTCCATCGACCATAAGAATTTTCAATATATGTGCACCCAAAGGGATTTCTAAGGCAAATAAGGTGGCTATATTTCCTTAAAGATTATGATATAAGTGTACATTACCATCCGGGCAAAGCTAATATTGTGGTCGGTGCCCTAAGTCGGGTGTCCATAGAAAGTGTTGCTCACCTTGATGATATCAAGAAAGAGTTAGAAAGGAACATCCATCAATTTGCTAGGTTGAGAGTTATATTGAATGAAGAAGACAATGGTGGTGTGGTTGTAATAGGTGGTTCAAAGTCCTCATTAATTGAAGAAGTCAAATCGAAATAAGATCTTGACTCCGCTTTGGTAGAGTTGAAGTCATTAGTGAAAGATGGCAAAGTGGAGGTTTCTCACAAGGGAGAGATGATGTCTTTAGATACCAACATAGGCTATGTGTACCCGATGTTGGTGAATCCAGAGAATTAATCTTGAAAGAGGCACACAATTCCTCTTACTCTATTCACCTCGGTTCCACTGAAATGTATAAAGATTTGAGGGAAGTGTATTGATAGGGTAGTATGAAGAGTGATATTACCAAGTTCGTAGCCTGTTATCATAATTACCAACAAGTTAAAGCTGAGTATCAATGGCAGAGTGGTTTGACCTAAGACATAAAGATTCCTACTTCGAAGTGGGAAGATATCAATATGGACTTTATAATTGGGTTTCAAAAGTCTAGAAGGCATTTTGACTCCATTTGGGTTATTATTGATGGAATGGCAAAGTCGGCTCACTTCCTACCAGCTAATACAACTTATAGTGCAAAGGACTATGCCAAGTTGTATATTCAAGAATTGGTGAGGCTCTGTGGGGTTACATTGTCTATTATTTTAGACTATGGTGCTCAATTCACATCGCACTTTTGGAGGTCCTTCCTAAAAGGCCTTGGCACTAAAGTTAAGCTTACCACGACCTTTCACCCATAAATGGATGGCCAAGCTAAGAGAACTATCCAAACCTTTGCGGATATACTTAGAGCTTGTGTCTTGGAGTTTAAGGGTAGCTGGGATGAGTATCTTCCACTTATAGAGTTTGCTTACAACAATAGCTATCGCTCTAGCATTGGAATGACCCCCTTTGAAAACCTTTGTGAAAGGTGTTGTAGATCCCCAGTTGGTCGGTCTGAAGTGGGAGAAATGGCTTTGTTGGGTTCAGATCTAGTTATGGAAGCTTTAGAAAAGGTGAGGATGGTGAGAGAGAGATTAAAGGTGACTCAAAGTCTACAAAAGTCCTATGCCAACACTAGAAGGAAAGACCTTGAGTTTGAAGTTAATGATTAGTTGTACTTGAAGGTCTCGCCAATGAAGGTTGTGATTCGCTTTAGCAAGAAGGGGAAATGAAGCCCTAGATATGTAGGGCCTTAGCGAATCTTGAGACGTATAGGTAAGTTCTATATGAATTAGAGTTGCCCATGGAAAGGAGTATGGTTCATCTAATTTTCTATGTCTCCATATTGGGAAAATGTATTGGGGATCCTAGTTCTATTGTGCCTATAGAAATGGTAAATGTTGAATAAAATTTAACTTATGAGAAAGTCCTAGTGGAAATTTTGGATAGACAAGTCAAGCAATTGAGAAATAAAGACATTGCATCCATCAAAGTCCTTTGGAGGAACCAACATGTAGAAAGAGCCATTGGGAAGCTAAAGTTGATATGAAAAAGTGATATCCCTACCTCTTTTATTCTAATCAAGCTTGAGGTACTATGATATTTCCTAATTTAGAACCTCCTTTCCTTGCATGTCATTCGCAATGCATGGCTATGTGATTTTGAGGTTGCATTGCAATTTCTATTTGAGACATAGTTTAAAAGTTTTAATGGTGCATATGTTGCATTTTCGTATATGGTGCATTTGGCATATGGTACATGTATTTCGTTCCTTAGAGCTTGCCTTAGCACTTTCATGGACGAATGTTCCTAAGAGGGAGATATTGTAAGACCTCATCTATAAGAAGTATAAAAATGCAAGAAAATATAATTTCTGGAAATTTTTGACTGTTAACTTCTATGTGGGGTCTTGCGGGACATAAATTATTGTACAACCCATAAGTTGGTTCGTTGAACTTGGGGCAGACTTGGTGAAATTTAGAATTTTCAGGGTGTCGACTTATGACATATCAAATGGCCCGTAAAAAGACTTATGAGTCGTAAGTCAGGTCATGGATTTAGGGATCAGAGAAAAATCTCTGAAGGTTCTAAAGTGACAATAGACAAAAACTTTTCTATAGCTCATAGATTGAACCACGGCCTGTGAATGGGATCTCGTGGTCCTAGCACGCCAGGTTTTAAAAAGGGGCTATTTTGAAATTTCTTGTTTATTAAAACCTAAAGTACGTCATTTTACCCCTCAAGGGACCCCATATCAGCACAAAACAACCTTAATCTATTCATTCTTTTCCATTCCCAAGAATATCCTAAGTCCCAAAACTCTCTCAAGCCTCCTCTAAGAGCTCAAGCGAGAAGGCCAAGCTAAGGTTTCGATTTCTTCATCACCAAACTAAGGCCAAGCTAGGGTTTTGGTTTCTTCATCGCCAAACTAAATTTTTTTCCATTAGATCACTAAGGTATGTGGGTTATGATTGTGGGAACCTTCCTTCCACAAGCTCAACCATTCTTCCTCTAAATCTATTTCAAGTTATGGGTATTTATAAAAATTCTATGGCCTCTTTTACATGATATGATTATAAAGAAACTTATGATGATATTATGATGAGTATTATGTATTCTCTTTGTATAGCATTATGAAATGACAAGTCATAGAAATATATGATTTAAGATGAGGGTTTAATGATGGCCTAACTATGGTTTACTATGTTATGGTGGGTCATTTTGCATAATTGGAAAAGGGATTTTGTTATTCTCCTCATGTCCAAAGATGTTGATTTTGCATACTTTCGAGCATGTATGCATACCCACCATGTTTTACCAAGTTATGTACCAAACTTCTTATGTTGACAAAGGTCTTATGACAAGATATGTGATAATAAATGTTATGAATTGTGAAGGGCTATTATGTATGTCATGACTGATGAGAATGTTGTGAAAGCTTTGAAAAGCTATGAAGCCCTATCTTTGATATGATAAAGCTTTGGTTTTGAAGAGCTACTTGGTGATAATATTATGAAATATGATGCTTTGAATATTATGATAATAAGTATGATTTGAAGTATTCCTTAAGATTGTGACCTAGCACCGAGTGGACCTTGATAACTATTGTCCCATAACTATATTGCTACCATAGGTTTATGAATTAGCTAATGGATCTATATAGCTTAAGCTGCATGATTGACCAAAATTGGTGGTGTTCCTATACGACACGTGTGAATCAAATACTGAAATATGTGGTGTTTTCGTAAGATTAATAAGATTTGTGTACCGAAATTGGTGGTATTCCTGCAAAGTGATTATGAGACACTTTTCAAAAAGGATAGTGTTCCTGCAAGGTGTGTATCCATTTTACCTTGGCAAAGTAGACCACTCCTAATCTGGTGTGGAGTGGATATCGAGATTTCAAGTAATAGTTTGCTTGGTCTTACATGTTGGTTATGGTTCTTTCCCATCTATGTATGATATGTGATATGATTTAATGATTGATCATGCATATTTTGACTATAGCATTCAACATGTATGACATATTGAGCTTATACGCATTGATTACGATTACACATATTGCTTAACTATGGCTTATGTTCCTTGTTACATTGCACCCTACATACTTAGTTCATTCCAAGTACTAATGTATACTTTTTGCCTACATGATCTCACAATGTAGGAACTGATTCTCCTTTCCATCCTTCTCCTCCACGCAGCTAGATGTTTCAATTGAAGACTACTTGGTGAGTGTTCCACATCCAGGGACAAAATCCACTTACTCTCATTCTTTGTTTGGACTTATTTATTTTTGGATACTATCATTTGAGGGCGAGACCGGGTGATATCTTGGCACCTGTCCTACTCATGATTGGAGGTGTTGCTGGATATTGTTGTTGTTGTGTATATTTGTGGTTGACTCTAAAGTTTTGTAATTATTGAAGAATCCCTTTGTCCTCATTCCCTTTTATGCTTGTTGTATGATGATGGTGATGAGATAAAAGTCCCAAATCCCTAATTTTCCTATAGCGTGAGTCATACTTACTAACCTTCCCCCTAGATTTGTTTGCTATGTGGTCCATGCTTATCCTCTTCCTCAGAACATCCCAATAGCGTGAGTCCTAAGTCCCATTCCCATAGAATTGTATGCTACCTTTTTAAATATTTTCCTATGCTTCAGCAACCAAAGATGTGCTATGAATGCTTTGAGGGTTGTTTGGGGTTCCTTCGGGTTCCTTATTCATTGTATCACATCTAGTCCATAGGCTTGGGTCTGACATAAGCAACTCCGTCAGTCTCAAGAATAGCTAGGTTGCACAATTGATCATGACACTCTAATATAGTCAAAAGAGTTGTCACTGGGCATAGAATAAAACCTAGGAGGAGCTAATTAGACAAACCACTCAAACTCTTCTGCTCAGCGGTGGACATAGCAAGACTGCTAAAGACTAATGGTACCATAAATCTGGGTGGTGCAATATATAACCCAAAAAGTTATGGCCCAGTCGGTTGATTAGGCTAAGACAAAATAATAGAATTAGTGAGGGAATCCACTGGAGCTAATGAAGGACCAACAAGTATCATAGGTGGATCAATTATAGTTATAGAAGGGCTAGCCAACAATGCAAGAGCTGGTGTATCGGGAGTAAGTCGAAGGAGCTCCCTCATGTTTGTCTAATACATGCAGGAGTAGCCCCTTAACTAAAGGCATGGCATCTAGGGATGATGGTGGTAGAATAGGTTCTGTGGGATTCTCAAACTCATACGCAGGCTCCGATGAAGCTGCTCTAGCTTGTCCTTGGAGTGGTGCTTCCCCTCGAGCACATCTAAAACCCTTGGTCCTACAATGAGTCCTGCCTTGACCTCGGGTGGGGGCTGTATCAACTGGCTCAGGCTCATTCACCATTCATCGAGCTCTAGCCATCAATATATGTACATAATGAGTAGATTAAATGCATTTAAAATATTTGATATGAAGGAATGCACGACTAGAAACAAGACTAAGATTTATCTTATCAAGTGCCCGGTAGCCTCCCGAAGATAGGTGTGGATGTCTAAATATCAATTTTGGAGACTCTACTAAACACCTTCCCCTTGACTCATGAGCCCAACAAACCTAGAGTTCTGATACCAAACTTGTCACGATTTAAAATCGGATCGAAAGATTAAAATAGAAGAACCACAACACTAAGATTAAAATACCAAAACCTGGAGTTATGAGTGCAAAAGCTTCTAAATAGTATGAAAAAATAAATAAAAGACTATGTGACAAAAGAGATACAAAGTCTGGTACGAAATACAACATGAAAAGTCTCAATAGTACAATAACGAATTGAATTTTAAGCCACACCGCTATGACCTAGAGAAAGATAGGAGAACTCCACCGAATTGAAATCAACTATCACGAGGGGATCCTTGTGCTTGGTGTACAGGGAGAAAACATAGTAGGGGTGAGTACATAAAAGTGTACCCAGTAGGTTCAACCGACTGGGTAAAAGAATTGAATAAGTATGTAATAACTAAGAACCCTTCCACCTACAACAAAAAGGTTAGTATACACACACACCAAGACAGACAAGAATAACCGGTTTAAATAATGATGCAATCCAAATGGAATGATTATAATGCATGTGGTGGAATCAGGACTGTCACACAATCGGTCGTACACATCTACCAAGCTAAGACTACTACATAGAACCCATGGGGGTCCTGTTAGACTGCAGACAGAATCTCAACCTTGCCACCTGCGTATGGTTAAGGCTATCACAGTATCTCAACCTTGCCCTGTCTGTAGTCAAGGGGTGTCACAATATCTCAACCTTGCCACCTACTCGTGGTCAAGGAGTTTTAAAAGGTGTCTCATTTTCTGCCTGAAAAAAATTAATATCTAGTGGTACCAATATAACATGGAAATAAATGAATGTAAATGCCACAATTCAATATAAATGACAATAATATAACAAAATAATCGATAATTAAATATCATAATACTAGAAAGAAATGCCAAGTGTCACAATCGGAACTACAAGTCCTTATCTCAAATTACCATACTTTTACTTATAGTCAATTATACCAATAATATCGGACTTCCAAGTCTCAAAGCATGTAACAAATTCCCAGAAATACCTCAAATACCAACTAATAACACAATATTTCTCAAATGATTTCACAAGCCTCGTTTTACCATAATAACATCCATAATTATCTCGAATCTGAATGATTCATTCCATTTTACCAACCAAATTCACAATTCGCTCGAAGTTCCAATACAATGCATACCATATTCTCGTCGAAATGCCATCACATAACTTCTATTATCATAAAATGGTCCAATTCTTACAATTATCATATAAACAAATCTAATAAGTCCAAATTAGTCCCAAAAACATTAGCCGAACCTACCTTGATGCCAAAATCGCACTCGAACCAAGCTTTCAGACACTCAAACTCTCAAAAATGAGCTTGAATCAACCAACCATTATCAAGAATAGATGATACATATCAAAAGATGAATTTTAATACTCATACTGACACAAATTGAATTCGGAGGTAAAACAGCTAAAATTAGGGCTAAATTTTAACGTTTGCTAATATGGAAATAAATAGAAAATTATGATTCTACACGAGAAACAATTTATGGGTGAAAATTCCACTGAAAATGAGTTCAAATTAAAGGAGAAATCATCATTTAAAGATTCCAAACATAGACTATGAAAAACTCGATTTTTGATGTTCAAAACCATGAAATTTAAGACAAAATTAAGAGAAAAGTAATGAAAATTGCTTAGTTCGAAGATAGAAAACTTAACCAAAGGTTTGCCTTGAAAATCTTTGAAGAATTGTTCTAAAACAGAGCTTAGAATATTCAAAAAAAAATGGTGAAACTTGTCACTTTAAATTATTAAAACTGTTTTAGTGAAATTGTACTCCGCGAATGAGGAGCTCTACTCGCCCAACACATCCGTGAATGCAGAGGTCACCAACCTCAAGCCTCCACGAATGTAGAGCCCTATTTTGTGAATGCAGAGAAGAAATGGTGATGCACCAGATTCAGAAAAATCAGATAGATTCAGAACTCGAGACGAATTCTAGGGGTTCGTTTGAAACTCAATTCACACAAATCAGACATGTAACTCTACCACAAATGACATTCTAGACTCAATGAAACTATTTGAATTTGATTCCGAGGTTTCCTTGACCCAAAACCCAATAAATCTAATTAAAACTACTGAAAAACTCAAATATTTAAAATGACATCAGAAACTCCAAAAATTTCAACGAGACTATTTCTAGTGTTAGTTTAACCATCTGGAACCACTAGAATTGTCAGAATTTTGATTGACGCTTTTGAACTCTGAATGTTGATCAAAGTCTAATTTAGACTGTTTTTAACTCATTTATGCAACTTTTGAGCTAAAATCCACATACGAACTATAAATTTGATTTTGTCACTTCTCCTAGACCAAATTCAATGTTTCAAAACTAATGGAATTGACAAATTTCCATTCTGACACAGAAACTCCAAATGGTACAAAAACTAACTTTTTCAACAACTTTGATTTTCAAAAATGTTAAAACTCACATTTTTCACTTTTTAGATATCATATCTCAGTTTCAGCAACACAGATGATTCAAAATAAGTCTAAAGCAACTCACAAAAGAGTAAAATATTAATTTCCATAGATAAAGTCAAAAAATGACTGGCAAAAGTCATTATAGTACCTCATTACATGTTTATTTACATTATTCAATCACTTGCCTTCTTCAGACATTATGCACTGCTACAACATTCACTTTAGAGAATAGAGCATTTTCAATGGGGGTTGAACTCAATATCTTATTATTATGGTGCATCAGGACTTTAACCCGTTGTCTTACTCTTTTTAGTGTGATAGAACTTGAATATATCAACTTAATTACCATCAATCAACAATATAATAATTAAGCATACTAAAATTAATCTAAAATTGTCCACAACTTTATCAGAAACTTTGAATATAGATTATTGTATTAATTGTTATATGAAAAAATGACTTGCTTTTCAAAAATTTGATTTATTACTTTATTTGATTTAAGTAAACCAAATTTTTAAAATTAAAACAGAGTCTCCACTTAATTTTTAGGAAAAATCAAGAAACCCTTTAAAATATTTTTAAAAGACTTAAAAAGAAAAAATCTTTTAAAAATTCAAAGAAAAGGTTCGAGTTCACATTTTCACTTCAAGAAGGTTTTACACACTTGATATGGCCGCTAACATGCGGTTATTCGACGATTAGGAAATTTTGACTTACTTTGTAAATTGACTAATTTGAAAAATTAAATAACTTTGAAAAATTGATTAAAGGACTTTTAAAAGAAATTTAAAAAAAAAAGGGTTTTAAGACTTAACAAAAATTTGTTCAACCTGATGACTTAACCAATTTTTAAAGTTTTGAGGTAGTATAATTTGGAATGGCTGTGTGTAAGAGAAGAGGAAGATGAGAATTTTAAAAAGGCGAATATTTGAGTCATTTTGAAGGACTTTTCGCAAAATTCAATTTTCTAGAAAATGATTTCAATACAAAAGAAAAAATTCACAAAATCATTAGAATGAATTGAACATAAATGGACTTTGGGGAAAATCAAATAGGCTAAAAAGAAAAACAGTAAAAATATTAGTGTTAGAGTCAAACAAGAGCAAATAAATATAATAACCAAATAAGTAGGAAATAAATTCAAATTCTTTGGGCCTAGCCCACCCAAATCCAACTGTTGCCCCTATATTGGGCCTTTTGCCCATTTTTGGCCCTTGAATTGCTGTGTATACACATAGTATATATGTTATGCATATCAGTGTATAAACAATGATTTTCCCGTTTCCAAGACTTGTATCTTCTTCGAAGATTTGAGTTCGAGACCTGTGACAGCTTCCCTATCCTTTTCAGGAGCAGCAAAATTTGGGACGACGACGAGTTTGAAGAAGACTTCCCACCACAACAAAACTCATACACAAATTCCTTGACTCAAAACCCAGACGCTCTGGTTTCAATCTCTTCAAATCTATATAGTGTAAAGAAATAAGAACTTTTACTAAGATTTTTGAGACTAAGAACGGGTGCCTTGGAGAATTGAAGATGAAACTCTTTTAGGATTTTTTGTAGATTGAGAACCACTCCCCAACAATGGAGGAAAAAAGATATTTATAGGAGAAGGAGATGGATGAAATTTGATTTTTTCATTTGAAAATTCGAACGTTGGGGATTTAATTTTTTCTTTTCCGTTGGTGTTGTTTTATGTTCAAAATTTGAAGATGAAGAAGGAGAGTGTCATGTGTGTGTGTTTGAAGAAGAGGAGAGTTGGTGAGAGACACGTGGGTCCCACCTAAAAGAAAATGAAAAGAAAAAGTAAATTAAAGAGGAAAAAGAAAAAAGAAAGGGGACATGCGGTTCAGGGCACGAGTTTAAATTTTAAAATACACGATGAATTAAACTAGATCAATTAACGAGCTTCTTTAAAATTAATTAAGCGAAATAATTAACTCAATTATGAGTTGCTTAACTTCAAAAAATAATTTGTAAAAATAAATAAGAATGTAATCTTTTAGTTTTTTTCTTTTTTTTTTTGGATAATCATGAGAAAGTATGTAATTACATACGTACAAAGTATATGAAAGAAAATATATAATGCCAAAATATAACTTAAAATATTATATATAATACTTAAAAAATTCAATTTTCAATTTTTTCTTAAAATGATTATTTCAAATTGTTAAAGATTGAAGAAGCTCAATGATTAATTTATAATGTGAAGGATCAAAATTGGGTGTCAACAATTGTCCTTTTCTTTAGATAGGGTCAATGAAAGAGACCCTGGACAAAGAAATTTGACAAATCCAATTTTGACCTACCACACTTTCGTCTTTTGAAGAAAAGTACGAACTTAGGGAAATTATGGCCGAACCCAGATTTTGGGTTTTCTAAAATACGGAGAGGTTGGAGTAAAGTCCAGTTTTCAATACTGAGCTCGCCTACATATCCCGAACATGAGAATCAGACTGTTTGTAGTATGACTCAATCAGTTGAAAAGAAAATCTTCTTGTCCTAAGATAACCTTAGGTTGGGAGGAGTGACAAATGAATTGAGTATGAAAGAAAAAACTTGCAACCTCTCAGCCATGAATGTGGAGCTCTTCACATCCCATAAGTAAGTGCTTACATGGACATAATTTAAGAACTCTTGGTGTATTGTCACTCAGATTGGAAATATTGCTTCCAGTGAGAGTTGAGATCACCTGGATAAGAAACTGAAAACTACAAACTTAAAGAAATACCCACATGCCTTTTGATAGGGGTCTGGTTAGATGGTGTGGGTGTCGCTCCTCAGCTCGTGTCTGAAGAGTCTGACGTCCCTCTTCAGACTATGTCTTAGTTCATTGCCAAGAAAAAGTTTCTCGCTGTGCTACATCTTATTTGATGATGTCCACACCTGTAATTTATTTTGATAATTCATCCTTTCGAATACTCTCAATAAAACTAAGACAACAAATTATTAGTAAAACCCATGACTTAAATATAAGGTGATATCTTTTACCATGTTCGGCACATGAGTTGATACGATGTGACATGATGATAGCCTATCAGCAATGAATATGTAGTGGATGATAGCTTATCAGCGATGAATATGTAGTGGCCCTCTTGACAACTTAGAAATAAAATATCCCTCTTGGCAATGAATATGTAGTGTCCCTCTTGGTAACTTGAAAATAAAATAGCCCTCTTAGCAATGAATGATGATACTCCGACTGTAATGAGGTGGACGGCTCAAATATGGTCCAACTATAATGAGGTGGATGACTCGATAATTATTCAATTGTAATGAGATAGATGGCTCGATAATTATCTAACTATAATGAGGTGGATGACTCAATAATTATCCAGCTGTAAGGAGGTAGATGACTCGATAATATGAAATAATGAAATGGCTCTTTGTGGGCAACTGAAAAATAAAATGACCCTCTGGGGAAACTAAAAAATAAAATGATAGTCCAACTGTAATGAGGTGGACGACTCAATAACATGAAATGATAAAATGGCTCTCTAGGGGCAACTGGAAAATAAAATGACTCTTTTAGTGATGAATATGCAATGACCCTCTCAGCAACTTGAAAATAAAATGGCTCTTTTTGCGAATTGAAAATAAAATAGATGAAATAACCCTTTTGGTGATGATGATGAAATGACCCTCTTGGCAACTAAAAAAATAAAATGGCCTCTGGGGCAACTGAAAAGTAAAATGGCCCTCTGGAGACAACTGAAAAGTAAAATGATAGTCCGACTATAACGAGGTAGATGACTCGGATATGGTCCAACTATAACGAGGTGGACGGGTCGATAATTATCCAATTGTAATGAGGTGGATGGCCTGATATTTATCCAACTATAATAGGGTGGATGGTTCGATGATTATCCAACTATAACGAGGTGGATGACCCAATAATTATCAAATTGTAAGGAGGTGGATGACTCGATAATGGTGATGAAATGGCCCTCTGGGGGTAATTACCAAATAAAATGATAATCCAACTGTAACAAGGTGGATGGCTCGATAATTATCCAACTATAATGGGGTGAATGGCTTGATAATTATCCATTCAGTTTGAAGTAAAGATTCTAAAACAGAAAAACAAACTAAGCAAACTGCTGATAGGTGGTTAACCCTAAATATTCATAAGTCAAGGCCCTCGAGTAGACAAGCAAAAAACACAATCCTTATAGGGTGGGTAACCCATAAATTTTAAAATGTTAACCCTCACATGGTCAACAAACACGTATGCTTTTATAGATACGTGACGATGATCCTAATAGACAAAACAAAAACTATATTGACATATATATTTGTCATGGTTATGACCCTATCTCTTTTAAGAGACAGAATGATCGAGATGAAATGGCAAAATCCTTTTACATGAAGATTAAAGCCATTATCATCATCTTCCGACAAACTCAACACATTTTGAGTTTATCGCATGAGATCTTCAATCGTTCTTGAAGACTTGAAACTGACTTGACAATTTCAATTTTTGCGAGGACACATGATTTTCAACATCATTTGATTTGATGGACTTGTCATTTTGTCATTGCAACACTTCTGTAAATAGCATCATCTTTAGATATGTTAGCAATTTCAGGGATGATTCCAACCTTACTAACATAGCCACCTGTAAAACTTGAGATCAGGTATTAGTAATCATAACTAAGTAAAGTATATAATTGAAGACAAAGTGTGAGTTTATGTCATTCAGCTATAAAGATCAGGCTATGGCAAACATAAGTGGTGATCTCAATCGTGACTTGTCACAAATTGACCTTTTCTCTTTTCAATCCTGTAGTCCTTGTGAGCCACTTGTATCTTGCAATACTGACTTGATTCTTTTGAATTTTGAGAGCATATATCGAGCTTGTGTCTAATTACTGAAAAACATAATGAAAGTAATTAGAAGTTATTTTGATGTAAAATTAAAGATAAGATGAGATGAGAAATCGTTTGATTGATTGTGACGAGGCCATGGTAGGTGTAAGTGGTGCCTTATCCATGAAGATTTTGATATCATCATCTTTATAATTGTGTTATTCCTGCATCCAAAGAAAAATTCTTAGTTTGAGAGAACTAATTTGTGTTGGCCTTGTCCTCGTGCTCCTTCACGCAATTAACCTGCGCATTTATCTGGTTTTTGAAATGCAGTTTTAGTATAATTTTTTAGGACCTTCCTCAAAAATTTTGCCCCAGTTTGCTTGAATGTAGCAAATGACATATTTCTGAAATTCTGAGACCTTCTTAAGACTCTACTTCTAGTTACATATTTCAATAAAATCCTAGACTTTCTTCGCTGGAGAAAACATATTCTTAGAGGAATTTTTTAGACCCTCTCAAATATTTCTACCCCAGTTATATATTGTAATCCCCGATTTTGTTGGAAAAACTTGTGTTCTAATGAATTTTTGAGATCCTCTCAAAAATTCTACTGCAGTTTTCATTATAAAGAGAAATAAAAATCTAATAGGGAATAAGATCGAGCCATTGTGGCGCCTACGTATCCCGTTGAGGTAGGAATTAGGTCAAATGTAGTTCCATTTAAAAGAGCTAATAAAAAGAATAAAGGAATGACCGAGGTCGACATAGGCTGCCTACGTATTCATTCTTGAGAATTCAGTTCAAGTGTAGTTCCTTTACAAAGAAATAAGGATAATTTGGAAAAAAGAGATTAAATATGCAATGACTTCATATGTAGAATCCTTTCAACATTTTGCATACTTTCTTCTCTTGTGATGGCAAATTTCTTCAACTGATCTTACTCAAGTCATCTTGCGCTTTCTTTCAAGCATCAAAGTATTGTCATTTGGAGAAGGTCAATCAATTGTGATTAACTTATTGTCAAGCATGTATTGAATCTTGTGCTTGAGGGTTGAATAATTTTCTGTATCGTGTTCGATAGCTCTTGAAAGATAAGCACATCTATGGTCTGCCCTGTAGGATTTGCCCAAAGAATTGGCTGGTCTTCCTTTTTATAGGATAGAGTATACCCGCAGCTTTCAACCTTTCATAAAGCTGAGTTTGAGACTCCTTCGATGGTGTAAATACTTTGGGAGGCTTTCTGAAACTCGGATACGAGAATTTTTCTCTATTGACATGATGATTTTAATATCTCTTTGGTGGAATAGCACTGACAATTAGCACCTCCTCTTTTTCCTTCTTTGACATCTTCATATCACTAGTTCTAATAAATCCTTCATTAACTCGTAATCTGATTTTTTCGGTCTTGAAGTCATCCTCTAAGACTTCTCCTACCTTGACGACATTGATGAATTTTCATCCTATCATACACAATATTTTTTCATAGTATTCAGGCTTTTGAATACAAATAAACATTTCTGTAATTTCGCATTTAGACATTGGCAGTTGAACTCTTGCAGCCTCTCTTCTCCAATGAAGAGCATATTCTCGATAGTTTTTCATAGATTTTTGCTTGATCTTCTCCAAATAGTAGCGATCACGGGAGACTTCTATGTTAAGTCCAAATCTTTCAACAAAATCCTTTGCGAGTGCCTTCCAACTTAGCAATTGCTTTAGCTATTGTGAGGTAAATCATTCCAAGGCTTCTCCCTTAAGACTTCAGCTAAAAAAGCGCATCAAAAGTGATTCATTTTTCTCAACCCCCATGAGTCAATCATAATAAACCTTCATATGGGTCAAAGGATTACCAGTTCCATGAAAAATATCAAACTTTGAAATCTTAAATCTTTCTAGAAGGTCCAAATCAGGATGAATACATAGATCTTCATAGTTCAGGTCTACGATATCTGATGTACGCTGATACTGTTTCATGGCCTTTGCAACTTCTTCTTTTATGCTTATTTTTTCCTTGGGCTCCTACTCATTTTTTTCTCCTCATAATGATTGAATTTAGTATATGTGGGATAAGAAAGGTATGATTCATGAAAAGCAGGCTTTAAAAGCATGGGTCGAATGATAGATATATTTTGGGTATTTTGGATAGGGGTATGTTATGCAAAGCAAACATAGCGCGGATTAGGGACAATTAAGTCAATGGTAGGTAATTTCTAGGTTGGGTTAATATAAGGATTACTTGGGATGTTTTCTGGAGGGTTCAGTGAATGAGAATAAAGTGGAGGCCTTCTTTCTCTTAGAAATGGAGTACCGACAGTGATAATATAATTCTTCGACTCTCTAGTATATTGTAACTCATTTCTCATCTATTGCATCAGTTGCACAACTGCTTCATTTTGTTCATCAATAACAAGATCCCTTGTAGAAACATTGGTCAAACCAATATTTTCACTATTTTTAGTCATTTTTTGTGCCATTTGAAAATTTTAATTGAAGAAGAAATCTTTGGAGACTCTAGACTTCGTGAAGTATAAAATGTAAGTCAGATCCCTCAACATAAATCAGTTCTAATTACCTGATACAGAAAAATAACTCAAAATATGTTAGTCCCTATTCATAATAAATATGCAAAATATCTCACAGAAAGGTAAACACATAATAGTTGCTTTGGTCGAAGGCGTACAAACCTACAGATATAGGAAAGTGACTAAATAGATAAAATTTTTCCTATGAAATTTGCAAATTAGGGAGATATACCAAGGTTTTTTCATATCTTCTGAACTTTATGATTCTTTGTAAGGATGAAAGAGGAAAAATAAGCTTTTCTAAAATGAGGGGCCGAGTCTTGGAAGACTGCATACATATCGGGTCCTATGTAGTTCGACTAGCTTGAAAGAAATTCACTCTTGTCACATGAGGGATCAAAATTTGGAATTGTGAGAGTGAAATTCGAATTTTGTTAAGAAACTCAAGACTCAAAGAATGTTTGGACGAACATTTGATAGTGACTTAATTTTTGTGCTTAGGAGATTTTAGAAACTTTTGATTAAAAAAATAGACTAGAAGTCTTCAAACAAAGCAGCATAATCACACAAACAGTTATAAAATATAGCACGTAAATAGATATTGAGTATCATAAACAGAAAATATATGACCCTTTGAGCCAACGGGTAGGCCTAACGATTTGAAGGATGTATACGAAATTTGAAACATCCCATTGCCCCAAAATATTTGCACAAGCCTTATGAATAAACTGAATGGGGATACATGATATGGGGAAAGGGGAGTATAAAAGTCAGTCCCACGCAAGGGTACAGTCCTAAGCTAAGACGTCATGGAAAATATCTTCTTCTTGAATCTTGGCATCTTCGAGTGTCTTTGGATGAAGTAATTGTTGACACCAAATTTTTACCCTCCTAGTCACAATTTATCCGGTTTATTCAATTTTAACAATTTTAGAATTTTTTGTCTATGTTTATTTTTTTAAAAAAAAGGCTTTTATTAAACGGGTGGGGGCACCCCACGCGCCCCCAATTTCTCCTATTCCTTCTCCTTCACGCTCCTTACCCTGATTTTCCATTTTTTTTATCTTTCTCTTTTGAAGAGGAAGAACAATGATTCGTTCCTAAAACCAACACCGGCGCCGCACACCTGACCCCTTTCATCATCGCAATCATCTCCTTCTTGCTCACCCATGCACGCGTACGCCTTCTTTCACCAACCCAGTGTCCTGACGAACTGGACAAGCGCAGCACCTCATGCGAGTTCATCGAAAGAGTCACCCATGCGTCTCAATCCATGAGAAAATGTTCAAAACATTGAGCTTCTATAGCGAGGGATTCTTATCCCCCAAGAAGGGATTCCGAATTCAAAAAGGGTTGACCTTTTTTATCCCGTCATCTATAAATCCCCGTTTCCTTCAACCTTTAAGGGGATGGGAATTTCGGGGTTTTTAAGAAGAACTTACTCATTTTTAGCTACTATCAATTTCTCAAAAGCTCAAACCTAATTCATAAACCCCGAGGTCAAGGGTTCTTTGATTGAAGAGGGTAGACAGGACTCACGGTGTGGCAGTAAAGACCTCTCAGACTCATCACTCTTCCCTATTTTGCTGCTCCAATATAGGTAATTTCTTCATTTGAACTCCTCATATTTGGTGCGTGCTCTATTATTAGTCTGTGATTGCTACCAACTGATTAAGATGGTGTGGTGACAAATTGATGTTATGATGATACAATGTTGTTATTGTGTGATCGTTAAGGCATTTCTAGGATTGTATTGTGATGCTATTAGCTGTAAGAATGTTGTATTGTCTTGAGTCCTTGCAAGTTAAATGTTGTTCAATACTATGTTGTTCCTGCGTGTTTACAATATGTAACAATGCTATTAACTGCCTGTTAAATGTAGTGTGGTTCTCCAGTGCTTGCGAGTTATGCCATCTTAGCATGTGACAAACTTTGTACCTAGAAATATAGCTTTTCCTCTAATCATTTTGACAAAATTAATTGCCTGTCTCTGCTTACCCCTAATTGAAATAGAGTCTCTAAAGTTTGTATCATTGTCAAAATCAGTTCAGTTTCTCCTTCATCTTTGAACTCCTCATTGCCTTCTTTATATAAAAATAAAGTAAATCAATCTTATTCTGAGTCCTTCTCTTGGGTTAATCTGTAGTGTTCTTAAAGGATTTGAACTTGGCCTGCTGTTATAAATGCACAGTTCTGGTCTTTCTTGTTAATTCGATGAACGATCAAATACTATGACACAATGTTATTTTTCCCTATTTTATTGTTGCATATTGCTTATGATTTTGGATCACTAGACAAAGGTCTTAATAGACCCTTTGATAACATTATTATTGGACAAGCTCATTTTCTAAACATCCCATTTTTTGCTATCCTCATTGTCTATCCCTCCCATTTTGAAAGCTCATTCCTGTTCCCATCCCTACTCACTGCTTCTACCTCTGCCCTCAAGCCTCAAAATGTTAAGGTACTGTTATATTGCCCCTGCTCATCTCTCCTTACTTTCTAGGCCTAGGTTGTGTAGTCTCTATCTTCTCATTTTCATTTTGACTGCTAATTTTATGCTCTGGGCTGCTGTTCTCCTATGAAAGTTAATCATTTGCTCCCAAATTTGCCTTTATAAACTACAATATAGCTTTAAGATGCAGTTAGGTAGACATCACTGTTTGGCTCTATTGAATATGCTTTACTCAAGTTGTGTGTGGAAGTATCTGAATCCTATATTGTTTTGTTCATCACTGTTACATGCTCTCCTCATTCATCATGCATTCAAATCTATGACCCCGTTTGAATCTTGTCTAGACACTCACATGTATTATTCATGCTTTTTTCTCTTCTATGACTGAATCTGTTAGTAAATACCTTGAGTTTTAGTCCGCTGCATTGTCAAGTCTGTCATGTCCCCTCCTTTATACTCTATTCTAATCAGCCCCTTTTAAAACAAGACTCATGCTTATACATCTAAACCCTTGACCCATCAAGAAGATTTAACTGGTGTTTGTTCCTTATTTTAGTATGTATATTATGGTCATGAATAATCTGTTGGTATGTGGGATGAATCACTTTTTTTCCTGGTTTGCCCAACTCTTTATCTGAACCTTAGAACATAAGTGAATCATGCAAGTTCTCAAAGGGTTAGATATATACTCACCTATGTGACTGTCTCTTGTCTCACTCTGTTGCTGATTTTTAATCTATAAAAATATCATTAGCTCACCTATATGCTGTTGTCTTTTGTTGCACCTTTGAGTATGTATTGTCTGACTGCTCCTGCGTGGCTGTATCTGTGTATTGTCGTCCCTACAATTAGTGTTTGTATACTATTTTCGTTATTATTAACTACACCTATGTGGTTGCATAAATGTGTTACTGCCTTGATTGTACTAGCTGACTGTATAATATGCCTATAGGTTGTCGTCCTCACATTCATTTGTCTGTATGATGTCTGTGTATTTGTTGGTTGTACCTACGACTGCCCGTTGGCTTTACAGACAGTAGCTGCAGGATTGTACCTGTGTGTTGCAGTCTTTTGAAAGTTTGTTTGTATCCAGCTGTTGATTTATATCTTCTAAAATACAAGCTTGTGCTGTAGACTGTTATGCATGTCCACAAATGGGTTCATTTATATGTCATGGCTATAACTGCAAGTACTTCTTTTCAGATCTGCTAGAATTTTGCCCGCATATTCTTTTTCTCAAATGTTACTTTCACCTAGATGAATTAGAAGTTAAGTTCCATTAATAAAACGTTTGTTGTTACATGGAAGGCTGACTGTAAATGGTGGTATGATGGTATCTGTGTCTTGGCTTTTTTTCTTGTCCTTATTCCTTCTCCTCATGAAGCAACTGCTGTAGCATTTAGGTGGCTATATGCTTATTTTGATTTGTTGTATGTTCTGAGCAGTAGCTAGTATCGCATGAGTTCTTTTATTTATTGGATATAAAAGTTGGTTTATCAAGTGTGTCGCTTTGCAAATTCTATCAGTCCGCTAAATAACTAGTGAACCTGTTTTATTTCCTCTTTTATTAATTTCTTGGTTGGCATCAGTTTTTGTGTACTAATCTACTATGATTGTTGATTTGCATTATTTTGAATTATATTGCTTATATGCTTACTTGTTTGTTGCATGTAAAACACTGCGAGCCCCAAACGGGCTCTTCTCCTCTCATCTGCATTTCCTTAGGCCGCAAAGGCCCAAACTACCCTCTCTTTGAGTCAGCCCCAAATTCCTAGGACAAGGAAGATACATGTCCATGAAGTTGATATAAATATTTAGAGAAGCCAGAAACCAGCATGAATACATTGATATACAACAAATATATACTAAGCCTGTATCACAAGTTAGTGGGCTAGAAGCCCAACTCTTCAACTTTCTTCTCTTACTTTATATTTATATGTTTTATTTGTATATACTTGAATGCTAGCATTAGTATTATAAAGTTGGTTTTTATCTAATTAAATTCCCCAGCATGTCTGTCAATTTATGTTCTCATTTTTAGTTTTCTTGGATATGAAAATTGCTTTTTTTTCTAAACAATAATAATAATAAAAAAAATAGAGATAAAAAAATATATAATAAAAAGGGAATAGGCCTTTGTAGTATTTCTTGATAATAAGTTGAACATCTAGTTAATTTTCTTTTTTCTTAGTTAATCTCCTTTTAAGTTAACATTTCCAAGTCAACTCAACTTTAATTAATTATTTCAAGTCTAATAATTTTTTAAGTTTAATTAATTATTTCAAGTCTAGTCAACTCTTCTTTTTAATTCAGTCAACATCTTCGAAATCAAGCAAATATTTTTAAAAGTTAGTCAAACATTCTAATCGTCGATCGATCGCATGTTAGCGGCCATCTTGAATGATTAATTTCTTCTCAAGGTAGAAATTGAACCCTTACCCGTTTCTCTGAAATTTTTAAAACTTTTCTGTTAGGTTTTGAAAATTCTAAGTTTTAATTGGTTTTCTAATTATCCTTAAAATTAGGTGGCGACTCTGTTTTCTTTTAATTTTTGGGAATTTGGTTCGTGCCTAAATCAATTGGGCCTCGAGTCTCATTTCCGGGAAAGAGTCGGATATTTTTCGAGATAACAGAAATGGTGATTCTGCTGGAGAATTTAATTAGGTTCTAACCATTAGATTTTGCTGTTTGACTAACTATTTGATTATATATGTGCTTATTTGTATTGTCTGTTTAAATTTGATATTAAACTGTCATTTGCATATCATGGCATTTTCCTATTATCTGTTTCGTATTTGGGAAGATGGATTGCGATCCCGCAGTCGGATCGCCAAATATTTAACCCTTTCGGAATGAGTGACAAGTTTTTGGTCCATCCCAATCGTTGTCATGAATTTCCAGCTCAAGTTGTCCACCTAAGTAACCTTATACAGTCAAAGCCCACTCTTAGATGGCTTGGATAGAGCGAAACTAAATCCCTACTGATTAAGCATTGACCTAGGATAACCCATCACGTAAGGCGTATTGGGCCTAATAGTGAGACCACCTTGAGTCCAGAGCGGCCTTCGACCCAATTGGACGATCACGCTTATGTGTTTGATTGAAGGATGTGTAAAAATTTAAATAAAACTCATTGTCACCTAGGCAGGGGGGGCATAATTTGTTTGTTTTTTTGTAGGATGGCTCAAATGTACGAAGTTTTAAAAGTTGAAATGGCGACTCAGCCTCATCCTCTCCTAAAATCATGGTGGACAAAAATGAATGAGTACAGCAAGAGAGAAGTTCAAAAACATATAGGTCATCTCCCTTCTTTGATGGAAATGGAAGCTTGGCCAGATCTAATTAATGCAGTGATTAAGTTTTGGGATGGAGAGTGCATGGTATTTTGTTTCGGAGATGTTAAACTGACTCCCACTTTAGAAGAAGTATTGGCAAGTTACGAAAGCATAAGCATGTGCTACAAAAGGAAATCCAATCCAGATGATGACATCTTGATCCCTAAGGTATGGGGCCCGAAAAAAATTATGAAAGCATTCTCGGTAGCCAGCATTGAATGGATAACTCAACTCAAAGGAGCAAACATCCCATTCCAAAAGTTGTACTACAGATTTGGAAGAGGCGATGGTTATAAAAGGTTTAAGAGCAAATTCACTTCCGAACAGGATTGGGAAAGAAAGCGACTTTTTGTCTTCGCGGTGTGTTTGCTGGGAACCATGGTTTTTCCGCAGAGTCGAAGGTATGCCATTCATCCGACTATGATAATGGTTACTCATGCCATCTTCCACGGAGTCAAGCATGGAGGTGTGACCAAGTATTACACCTTAGCACCTATGATTCTTGCTGATATTTATAGGGCTTTGGACGAATGTCGGAGTGGAAGCCGATTCTTTCAAGGATGCAACTTGATGCTTCAATGGTGGATATTGAAACATCTACTTAAGATCCATAATCCCGTTGATCCTGACCCAAAGTGTCGAAATGATCAGTTTGCTTCTCACGGCTGGTGGCTACACCTAAATCACTTCCAAGTAGGGACTGGCCAATGATTTTGGATGCCTATATTGAGTGGATTGCGAGAAGAAAATGTGCAGTGGTCTATTGGTAATGTCGTCATGAGCAATGCCGTAATTCGGGGTGAAAAACTTCCTTTTTTAGTACTTTCCAGACTTAGGGGCACACGACCATACGCCCTTAGTAGAGTCCTCAGACAATTAGGTTGCAAACAAGTTGTTCCTAAGATAGGGGATGTTAGAAAATTTGTGACGGATCACCAAAGGGGTCGAGTGTCCTATGCTAAGATGATAATTCGAGAATGGAAAAATCGAAGCATGGTAGAGGATAAAGTTTCAAACAGATTTAATCCCGAGTGTAGTGAGGGGTATAAAAAATTTATAAAGGATAACATTACCAAAACGATCAGACCAAACCCAGATGTACCTGATTCTGTCAAAGATGTTAAACCATAAAATCAAGTTTTACAGCACCAACATGCGAAAGATACTAAGGTTATAGAACAACTTAGACAAGAACTTAGTAAAGCAATGGAATGCATAATGGAGTTGGATGATCGCATGGAGCAGCAAACTCAGGCTATGGAGAAAGCCAGTAATAAACAAAAGGTCGAATTGGCAAGAGATTATTTGTGGGAAAATAGATATTTCATATGGCACGAAGTTGAGACAGCGAAAGGGGCGAAGGTCAGTACAGAAGCTGAAGCGGCTTGAATGTTTTACTGTCCCCTGCGTGAGATTGTTTTCTTCTTTGTATTTTTCTTAAAATTTGGATATATTTTGTGTCTTGTAAGCATTTGATGTATTGTAAGCTTCTATTGTAAGCTTTTATCCTTATTATTATTTGCTAAATTCTTATAACATATATTGTAAGCACTTATTCCTATTATTATTATTTTAGGGGATAATGAGTTTGTTTCAAGACTAATACACACCCTTCAACTCGATAGGCCCACCCTTGGCACAAAATGGGTCACATATATGTTTAGGACGCGCAATATCTGTTTACGTGATGTGTTTTATAAATTGTTTGTGTGTTATGTTGCTTTATTTAGAGATTTCTAGCCCACTTCTTCCCTAACTAAGTCACAAAACGACCAAATAATCCTTCGAGTCCCAAGTTTCTCAACAAAATTCGAACTCCTTTTGAAGTCTTCCTATATGAACTTGAATACAGGATGGAAAATTCACAAAGCACTAAGAGTAATGAAGGCATATTGACAAAGATGATGCGCGAAGTCACCCAAGAAGTCCCAGAAGGTATAGGTGTGGGTTGTGCCACCGAAACAATGCTCACCAAAGTAGCAGAGATCGAGGAAGAAATAAAAAATACTGAGGACAAAGGACTAGGCCTAATCAAAGCAAATCTGATACTTGAAGAATACTCATCTATCATTGAGAAGTAGCTTGGAAAACTGATAGCTAAAAACGCAGAGGTAGAAGCGGAGCTCGAGGCCACATTGGAAGAAATAGCTCAATTTGAGAGGGATAATCCTCATTGTGCCCTCCTAGCACCAAATAAAGAAGCTGAGGTAGCTGAAGCTGATATCCCCCTAAAGGAGTCACTCAAATCGGACATAAAAACTGACAAAGGAAGTCTCGGTGGAGACATGTGATGTTCTTGGGAACTTTCTATCATTCATTTTCTATTTCCTATGTTATGAAACATATCTAAATGAAACCATTTTGTATTCCGAACTACGTAGAGCCTGACTTCTTATTTTGTGAGATACGTAGGCAGCCTTTTGGCTCGGTCCCTATCTTTCTAAAAGCTTATTTCTCCCTATCTAAACCATTTTGTATTCCGAACTACGTAGGGCCTGACTTCTCGTTTATGAGATACGTAGGCAGCCTTTCAGCTCGGCCCCTTCTATCCTAAAACTTATTTTTCCCTCGTCCAGATCACAACACAATCAATCTTGATCCATTGTTTCCAAAAGTCGTATAGGCAAATTTCTACCAATCGTCATATCTCGTGTACCCGTGGGCTAGTTACTCTTGAATAAAGCAACAATTGTGTGTTTATGGATTTACCTATATTATCTTGCATTATCTGATAATCTAAAGAAGACTAACATAACCACTTTTGAGTTATTTTGACTACAGGTGACCTAGAACTGATCTGTGTCGATAAAAGCTGGCTCATCATCATTACTTTACCAGATCAAAAGTCCATACAGATCCCTCCCTTGACCAAAACCTGTGTAAAGGAAAAATGACAGACCACAATGATGATACAGGTTTGACCAAAATTGCTATGACAGATCCGACTATGACACGACAGGATAAACTAATTGAACAACTAATGCAACAGATGATTGAGATAAAAATAGAGATGAAAAGAACCTAGGAGTTAGCAAATCTAGCCATCACTGCCAATCTTCCTGGTCTAGACGAGGCAAGGCCTCCATTCCATTTCTCTTCTCCAAGTATACCCCATCAACCTATCCCAATATCGACAAACCAACTAATTACCCCTGTCCGAGCTTCGCCTACCATCACTCAATACGCCAGGCCATCTAATGTTTTTCCTCAATAACTCCCTCACCCCCGAAATCCAGATGCTACCCAAGCCTACAACCCATCCCAGATATTAGCTCCAGAAAATCAAACTCCAAATCAGTACAATCCACCCGCCACCCAAATGATGCCCTCCCAAATCCCATTCCAGATCCCAATACTTCCTAACTCACAAAATCCTACTCCAGGTACCCCAAAATGGACCATTACGAAGATAAAGAAAAGGAATGGAAAGCCAGGGAAGAGGTGTCAAAATCAGACATTAAGAAAGAGATCGCTAAAGGCCATGAAGCAGTTTCGGTACTCGCCTGAGGTTGTGGGGTTAGGCTACGAGGACTTGTGTATTTACCCGGACTTGAACCTTCCGGAAGGATTTAAGATACCAAAATTTGATACCTTCAATGGAAGCAGAAATCCTCTAGCCCATCTGAGAGCATACTGTGACCAACTAGTAGGGGTTGGGAGAAATGAAGCATTGTTAATGCGGCTTTTCAGTCGGAGCTTAAGTGGAGAGGCCCTAGAATGGTTTACCTCTCAGGAAATAAATCATTGGGTCAGCTGGAGCGCCATGGCCAAGGACATTGTGGAAAGTTTCGCATACAACGTGGAAATAATGCCAGACAGATATTCACTAGAGAAGATTAGACAGAAATCAACAGAAAGTTACAGAGAATACGCTTACAGGTGGAGAAAGAGTGCTGCAAGGGTACACCCTCCGATGACTGAAAAAGAGATCATCAATGTGCTTATACGCTCTCAGGAACCTGAATTTTATGAAAGAATGATATTGCTCGTCGGTGTGAAATTTGCAGAAATAGTCAAGATCGGGAAAAATCTTAAAGATGGGTTGAAAACAGGTAAGATAACTCGGTTATCGAGTTCGGCTGGAACATCTGGAATAACAAGGAAAAGGAAGGAAGATGTGTCTGCGATTTGGGGCACCCAGGACAGACGGGGACTCCCTAGAGGCCATTCCAGAAAGGCAATCCATTTTAAACCCACTCCACCCATTAACCACCACAACACTCCATACCCTTACTACCCCCCGCAATATCCAAGTGTCACACCAAACTACCAACCTCCAACCACCAAATTGTTCCAATATCCAAGTAATATATCAATGCTCACCAAAGTAGCAGAGATCGCAATATCCAAGTGTCACACCAAACTACCAACCTCCAACCACCAAATTGTTCCAATATCCAAGCAACATATCAGAATCCCCCTACCTTTCGCCCAACCATAAATACCCAAGCCCCACATCCAGACTACCAAACATCATCATACCCCGGATTTCGAGCCCCTGCACCTCATCGGCAGAATCGTCCAAACTATAATCAAGTACCACCACCTCCACAAAACAACTATCGCCCTCCTCCTACGCATGCAGAAAAAAAACCCCCCAGAGTGTTTACCCCCCTTGCTGAAAGTTAAACCAAACTATTTGAAAGATTGCCAGCTACTGGGTTGATCCATCTTGTTACCTCAAAAGTCGCAGACAATAACTCTAGCTTCTTCAGAGGAGATCAGACTTGCGCCTATCACTCCAATGGTGTTAGGCATGACACTGAGGACTGCCTAAATCTGAGACACAGGATTCAGGACTTGATTGATCAGGACATGGTTGTTCTCAAGACCGTCGCCCCAAATGTAAACAAAAATCCATTGCCCACTCACGGTGAGAACATTATAGGTATGATCGAGAGGGAGGAAGATTGGTCCATGGATAAGAAGATAGTGCCTAGTAACATGATGAGTTTAGAAAGAAGTGTGGCTTCCTTGAGTATCACCAAGAAGCCGAAAGTGGAGATTTTGGTACATTACGGAATAATTGTTACGACACCAAAAGGAGTCCTTAGGAAGAAGTTTGAGATCGAGGTTGTTGACACATGCAGATCTAGTCAGGGATCTAGTAAGAAAGCACAGAGAGTGATAAGCGAAGCTGAGGAGGAAGAATTTTGGAGGAGGATGCAACCTCAAGAATACCCTATTGTAAAGCACTTGGAGAAGACACCCGCCCAAATTTCTGTATGGGCACTACTAATAAACTCACAGCATCATAGGCAAGCACTGACAAGGGCATTAGAGGACGTTTATGTGCCTGTGGGAACAAACAGTGACAATCTGACGGCCATGATAAATCAGGTTGCTCAAGGCCACCGCATCAGTTTTGGAAGTGAAGAACTGCCATTTGAAGGGGTAATGCATAACAAAGGACTCTATGTTATAGTCAAATGTCGAGACATGATTCTAAATCATGTTTTGATTGATGGTGGGTCTGAATTGAACATCTGCCCTCTATCTACTCTTAAGCAGTTGGGTTACAAAATGGGGAAAATCCAACAGAGTCAAGTCAATGTACGGGCATTCGACGGTCGTCGAAGCGATACAATGGGGGCAGTAAATCTAATCCTTTGCATGGGGCCTGCCGAGTTTGTGGTTGAGTTTCAGGTAATGGACATAACCACCAGCTATAACATGTTGTTGGGAAGGCCATGGATCCATATGGCGGGAGCTGTGCCATCTACCCTCCACCAGATGTTGAAGTTTACTTGGAACGGGCAGGAACCGGTCGTATATGGTGAAGGGAGCCATTCAAATGTGTACGCACCTATCATTGATGATGTCACTAAGGGGTCAGATTTCTACACGGTTGAGATCGTAAATGCCAACCGGTCGTATATGGTGAAGGGAGCCATTCAAATGTGTACGCACCTATCATTGATGATGTCACTAAGGGGTCAGATTTCTACACGGTTGAGATCGTGAATGCCACCGAAGATGATTGGGTGGCGGGACCTCTTATGCCTGTTGTGTACAAGATAATTGCCACCGTGATGATAAGAAATGGATTCAAACCTAGTTTTGGACTAGGGAAATATTTGTAGGGTATTACTAAACCTATTTCATTACCGGTCCAACAATCAAGATTCAGCCTAGGGTATCCTAACTCGAGAGAAGATGAGCGGGTGATGCAAGAGCAGGAGAATGATCAAGTTTTAACCCGACCAAGACCACACCTATACCAGTCATTCATGGCATCAGAATGCATAGGTAACCATGGTATTGAGGGAGGGATCCAGGACTTATTCGAAGAAATTGATACTGCAGATGATGAGGAAGCCGGCCAGACATCGCATGTTCAGGATGCAGAACTAGAGAACCAAAGGACACCCGCCATATCGTCATTCCCTTACTCGCCTTGGTCGACAGAAAATGGACACACTTCTTGTATTTTTTCTTTTAAAAGCATGTGTAGGTGGCAGTCCGACTGAAGCCTACAACCCATCTGTCTGTTTTGACATTTTCATTCTTTTTTGGTTTTAATATCTTAAGATGGATCGGTCTTTGGTCATGGCCAAAATTTGGCCCTTTATTTAAATGAAAACCTTAAGATATTTGAAATTGCGCTTATTATTTATCTTATCATTTTATTTACTTCTTTTCATAATTGTGTCTATTTACAATTTCAGTTTAAAAAATTTAAAACCCGCCACGGTCATGTCATGTCAAGAGCCGAATGAACATAATAGAGCAGATGACAATGATCCTGAAGAATGCAATGAAAAGGCTGCAATACCCAAATAGTTTGCTGAAGGATTGAGACAATTTGAGGACTGAGACAAGCCTAATCTAGAGGCGACAGAGGCAGTAAATTTGAGAAATGAAGAATGTGTCAAAGAGACCAGAATCAGTGTTCATTTGAAAGATGCCCAAAAAGAAGAAATCACCAGTTTGCTCAAAGAATATGCAGATGTATTCGCTTGGTCTTATGAGGACATGCCAGGTTTGAATATCGATATTGTCTCCCATAAACTGCCAATTAACCCAAAATGCAGCCCAGTAAAGCAGAAGACTCGGAGGTTCAAGCCAGAGTTGAGTCTGAAAATCAAAAAGGAAGTTACAAAGCAGATACAGTCCAAGGTGGTAGAGGTGACCAGATACCCTACTTGGTCAGCTAATATTGTTCCAGTGCCCAAGAAAGATAGAAAAATCAGAATTTGTGTTGATTATAGAGATCTCAATAAAGCCAGCCCAAAGGATGATTTTCCACTACCAAATATCCATATTCTCATTGACAATTGTGCCAGGCACGAGATCCAATCATTCATGGATTGTTTCGCAGGGTATCATCAAATTTTAATGGACGACGAGGATGCAAAAAAGACAGCTTTCATCACACCATGGGGGGTGTACCACTACCGGGTGATGCCATTTGGTCTTAAAAATGCAGGGGCTACTTATATGAGGGCTATGACAACTCTCTTTCATGACATGATCCACAAAGAGATTGAAGTGTATGTGGATGATGTCATCATCAAATCACGCGAGAGTACGAATCATTTGACTCATCTGAAGAAATTCTTCGACCGCCTATGCCGGTACAACCTGAAGTTGAATCCAGCTAAGTGTGCTTTTGGGGTGCCCGCCGGTAAATTATTGGGATTTATAGTCAGCCGAAGAGGTATCGAGCTTGATCCTTCTAAGATCAAGGCGATCCAGGATCTGCCTTCTCTAAAAACCAAGAAAGAAATGAGTTTTTTGGGAAGGTTAAACTATATCAGTCGGTTCATAGCCCAATCCACATTAATTTGTGAGCCCATTTTCAAAATATTGAAAAAAGACGCATTGACAAATTGAAATGCAGAGTGTCAGACTGCTTTCGACACTATCAAAAGGTATCTGTCTAGTCCGCCGGTGCTGGTACCTCCACGAGAAAGGAGCCCATTGTTGTTGTATTTATCAATCTCTGACAATGCATTCGGGTGTGTGTTGGGCTAGCACGATGAAACCAAGAGAAAGGAACGGGCAATCTATTACTTAAGCAAGAAGGCAAATCCTACATGAGTGAGTTCAACATCGTCTATGTGACCCAGAAATCAATCAAGGGATAGGTTTTAGTAGACCATCTTGCAGAGAATCCTGTTGACAATGATTATGAACCGCTCAAAACCTACTTTCACGATGAAGAGATATCATTTGCGGGGGAAGACATCCTTGAGGCATACCCTGGCTGGCGAATGTTCTTCGACGGAGCCGTGAATTCCCAGGGAAGTGGCATTGGAGCAGTTTTAATATCAGAATCCGGACAACACCACCCGATGGCCGCGAAACTACGATTTTGCTGCACCAATAATATGGCTGAGTATGAGGCTTGCATTTTAGGTTTGAGGATGGCTATAGATATGAATATCCAGGAGTTGCTGGTCATTGGAGATTCTGATTTGTTGATTCATGGGCTATAAAGAACCCAAAAATCATACCCTATGTGCATCTGGTACAAAGGTTGTGTAAAAGATTTTGAAAGATCAATTTCAAGCACACGCCAAGGACGCAAAATGATTTGCCAATGCACTAGCCACCATTTCCTCGATGATTCAACATCCAGACGGGATGTATATCAATCCATTGGAGATAGACCTGAAGGAGCAACCAGCTCATTGTTTGCATATCAATCCTAAACCAGAAGGAAAACCTTGGTATTTTGATATAAAAAAGTATTTGGAGACCAAAACATACCCTGATAATGCAGATTCCAAACAGAAGAGAGCTATCCATCGGAAGGCCAACAATTTCTTTCCAAGAGGAGAAATCCTTTACAAGAGGACTCCAGATCTAGGTCTCCTCAGATGTATTGACACAGCAGAAGCCATGAAACTCATTGAACAAGTGCATGCCGGAGCTTGTGGCACTCACATGAATGGACTCACTTTGGCAAAGAAAATACTTCGTAGCGAGCTATTTTTGGATGACTATGGAACACGACTATTGCAAGATTGTGCAAAATGCCATCAATGTCAGATACATGGTGATTTGATTCGTGTCCCTCCTCACGAACTCAAGGCTATGAGTTCTCCTTGGCTATTCGTAGCTTGAGGCATGGACGTTATTGGTCCAATAGAGCCAGCCGCCTCTAATGGTCATAGATTCATTTTAGTCGCCATTGATTACTTTACTAAGTGGGTGGAGGCAGTCTCCTATAAGTTTGTGACCAAGAAAGTGGTAGTTGATTTTGTTCGCAGCAATCTGATATATCGATTCGGAATACCAAATTCCATTATCACCGATAATGGAGCAAATCTCAATAGTAATATGATGAAGGAGATATGCGAGAAGTTCAATATCACTCATCCCAACTCAACAGCATACCGTCCCAAAATGAATGGAGCTGTGGAAGCAGCCAACAAGAACATCAAGAAGATTTTAAGGAAAATGATTGATAAACACCGAGGATGGCATGACATGTTACCTTATGCTTTGCTGGGATATCGTACAACTATCAGAACTTCTATCGGGGCAACCCCGTACCTATTGGTATATGGGACAGAAGCAGTTATACCAGCCGAAGTGGAAATACCATCGCTGAGGATTATTCAAGAAGCTGAATTGAGTGATGCTAATTGGATTCATAATCGGATTGAACATTTGGCCTTAATTGATGAAAAGAGGATGACAGCTGTGTGTCATGGGCAATTATACCAACAGAGGATGATCAATGCTTTCAACAAAAGGGTAAGACCTCGAATCTTCAAAGTCGGACAATTGGTGCTCAAACGCATCTTCCCAAATCAAGAAGAACACAAAGGAAAATTAGCCCCAAATTGGCAAGGGCCATATATGATTCGCAAAGTACTATCCGGAGGAGCATTAATACTATCAGAGATGAATGGTCAAGAGTGGCCAAGACCGATCAATTCAGACGCCGTCAAAAGATATTATGCTTGAAGACTCATAGCTTGCCTTATATTTCTTTTTGTAATTATCCCCCTCTATCAATCCCTGTTTAATGAACTATGTTTGACCTGAATTCTCAGGAATAAGATACATAGGCGGCCTATGTCGGCCTCGGTCATCCCTTTATCCCTTTTGTTATTCTGTTTATTTAAACTACGTTTGACCTGAATTCTCAAGAATGAGATACGTAGGCGGCCTATGTCGGCCTCGGTCATCCCTTTATCCCTTTTGTTATTCTGTTTATTTAAACTACGTTTGACCTGAATTCTCAAGAATGAGATATATAGGCGGCCTATGTCGGCCTCAGTCATCCCTTTATCCCCTTTATTATTCTTTAGTTTAAACTACGTTTGACCTGAATTCTCAAGAATGAGATACGTAGGCGGCCTATGTCGGCCTCGGTCATCCCTTTATCCCTTTTGTTATTCTGTTTATTTAAACTACGTTTGACCTGAATTCTCAAGAATGAGATACGTAGGCGGCCTATGTCGGCCTCGGTCATTTTCTTATTTAAAAATTTTCCATTTTCCTCTACCCCCGAGGGGGAACTACATTTGACCTAATTCCTGCTTTAACGGGATGTGTAGGCGCCACAACGGTTCGGTCATACTCCCAGAAAGGAAACTGGGACAGAATTTTTGAGAGGAACTTAAAAATTCTGAGTAAGATATCTACCTTCAACCATTCAAAATTCAGAACACGATAGAATCCAAACTGGGACAAAAATTTTGAGGTCACCCTCAAAAATTTGAGTTGGTTACAAATCCAAAGGTCATCTCGGCTTGATAGAAAGCCCAAAGACAACTGCAGGAAATCAAAATCTATGGAAATGTTCATCCAATCTCTATATGACATGACAATTGGCAGTGATATTTGTTTAAAACTTTCTCAACAAGATCATTTTGAATTTTCAAAATATTTTCTATATAAATACTTTCTATTTTTCTGTCTATCAAGAGGCACGAGATCAAAGTGACTTATCAAAAGATGATATCAGGAGCAGACGATTGAAGAATCAACACAGATCAGTTCACTTTGAAACAAAATATTTCTTTTTGGACGCAGGAACTAAAGTCCCAAAACGAGGAACAAATGATTGAAAGATCAAGTCACTTTGAAACTAACAAATTTTCTGTGGGTGTAGGAAAGTTTTTGCAGATTTTATAATCGAGGCATAGATGGTTCTGCCTCACTCAAATCCATAACAACTCATCTTGTCGTGCATCGCGGAAAGAGATTATTTTACTTGCGCCGAGAGCGCTATTTCATTTCGTTGCCAAAAGGGTTGAAGGTGAGACATATTATGAATTATGGAGAGTACATCATTGGTGAGGTTTATCCTACTTTCCACTTGATGGAAGATACATTATTTCATACATTGCCGGTGAGTACATCATAGCATGCATCGCGGAGACTCATGGTGAGGATATTTACTTTTAAGTTGCCAAAAGGCCCATATTCCATGCATTGCCGGTGAGTACATCATAGCATGCATCGGGGAGATTCATGGTGAGGAATTACTTTACTAAGTGGGTGGAGCCGGTGAGTACATCATAGCATGCATCGCGGAGACTCATGGTGAGGATATTTAATTTCAAGTTGCCAAAAGGCCCATATATCATGCATTGCCGGTGAGTACATCATATCATGCATCTCGGAGAGTCATGGTGAGGATATTTAATTTCAGTTGCCAAAAGGCCCATATATCATGCATTGCCGGTGAGTACATCATATCATGCATCCCGGAGAGTCATGGTGAGGATATTTATTTTTCAGTTGCCAAAAGGCCCATATTTCATACATTGCCGGTGAGTATATCATAGCATGCATCGCGTAGACTCATGTTGAGGATATTTACTTTTCAGTTATCGAAAGGCCCATATTTTATGCATCGCGGTGAGTACATCATAGCATGCATCATGGAGACTTATGGTGAGGATATTTACTTGTCAAATTGCTGAAAGGTTCATTTATCATGCATAGCAAAAAATTATTTTTCCTGTTGCACCCACGATACCATATTGATTCGAGTTATGATTATACTAACGTTTTGTTTTAAGTCATGTCGAGAGCATCCAAAGAAATGAATTCTCAAAAATAGACCACAAATGTGGACGTCATCAAGTAGGATGCAGCACAACGTGGAACTTTTTCTTAGCAGCGAACTGGGACATAGTCTTGAAGGGGGCGTCAAACCTTTCGAACACGAGCTGGAAACGACTACCACCAAAATCCAACAACACCCCTGTCAGAAGGCATGTGGGAATTTTGGTAAGCCCGTTAGTTTTCATTTTCTCATCTCGGTGATCTCAACTCTCACCGGAACCAATTTTCCAATCCGAGTGACAATATGCCAAGAGTTTTGAAAACTATGTCCGTGTAAGTTCTTGATTATGGATGTGAAGCACGTCACATTTAAGATTAAGAGGTTGCAAGCCTCTTTTTCATAATTTGATGTGTTGTCACTCATCCTGAACCGGAGGTCGTCTCAGAATAATGAATTTCCTCTTCAAGTGATAGAGTCGAACTACAAGTAGCCTGATTCCTAAGGCCAAGGATATGTAGGCGGCCTCAAGTTTGAAAACTTGGCTATATTCCAATATTAACCCCCCAAATCTCATTCCTGAGCTTCATAAATTTCTCCATAATTCGTTATTAGGATAGCTTTTGAGTTTTTTCAAAAAATTCATGCGTAAAATCAAGCTTTGAACTACAAGAGGCCTGAATTCTCATGTAACCTGAGATATGTAGGAAACCACAAAACCAGGGTCCGGCCATAACACTTCAAAGCCCCCAAAGTTGTCAAAGATGTAGTCGGCTAAAAATTTATTTCGTCAAGTTTCTTTGTCCTCGATCTCTTTCATCGATCGTATCCAAAGAAAGGGACAGCTGCTGACACCAAATTTTTACCCTCCTCATCATAATTTATTCAGTTTATTCAATTTTAACAATTTTAGAATTTTTTGTCTATGTTTATTTTATTTTTTTAAAAAGGATTTTATTAAATGGGCGCGTGCACCCCACGCGTCCCCAATTTCTCCTATTCCTTCATGCTCCTTACCCTAATTTTCCATTTTTTCATCTTTCTCTTTTGAAGAGGAAGAACAATGATTCGTTCCTAAAACCAACGCCGGCACCGCATGCCCGACCTCTTTCGTCATTGCAATCATCTCCTTCTTGCTCACCCGTGCACGCATATGCCTTCTTTCACCAACCCGGTGTCCTGACAAACTGGACAAGCGCAGCGGCTCATGCGAGTTTATCAAAAGAGTCACCCATGCGTCTCAATCCACGAGAAAGTTTTCAAATCATTGAGCTTCTGCAGCGAGGGATTCTTATCCCCAAGAAGGGATTCCGAATTCAAGATGGGCTGACCTCTTTTATCCCGTCATCTATAAATCCCCATTTCCTTCAAGATTTAAGGGGATAGGAATTTTGGGGTTTTTAAGAAGAAGTTACTTATTTTTAGCTACTATCAATTTCTCAAAAGCTCAAACCTAATTCATAAAACCCGAGGTCAAGGGTTCTTTGATTGAAGAGGGTAGATAGGACTCATGGTGTGGTGGTAAAGACCTCTTAGACTCGTCACTCTTCCCTATTTCGCTGCTCCAATATAGGTAATTTCTTCATTTGAACTCCTCATGTTTGGTGCATGCTCTGTTGTTAGTCTCTGATTACTACCAACTGATTGAGATGGTGTGGTGACGAATTGATGCTATAATGATACGATGTTGTTGTTGTGTGATCGTTAAGACATTTCTAGGATTGTATTGTGATGCTATTAGCTACAAGAATGTTATGTTGTCTCGAGTGCTTGCAAGTTAAATGTTGTTCAATGCAATGTTATTCCTGCGTGTTTGCAATATGTAACAAAGCTATTAACTGCCTATTAAATGTCGTGTGGTTCTCGAGTGCTTGCGAGTTATGTTATCTTAGCATGTGACAAACTTTGTACCTAGAAATGTAGCTTTTCCTCTAATCATTTTGACGAAATTAATTGCCTATCTCTGCTTACCCCTACTTGAAATAGACTCTCTAAAGTTTGTATCATTGTCAAAATCAGTTCAGTTTCTCCTTCATCTTGGAACTCCTCATTGCCTTCTTTATATAAAAATAAAGTAAATCAATCTTATTCTGAGTCCTTCTCTAGGGTTAATCTGTAGTCTTCTTAAAGAATTTGCACTTGGCCTGCTGTTATAAACGCACAGTTCTGGTCTTTCTTATTAATTTGATGAACGATCAAATACTATGACACAATGTTGTTTTTCCTCTATTTCATTGTTGCATATTGCTTATGATTTTGGATCACTGGACAAAGGTCTTAATAGACCCTTTGATAACATTATTATTGGACAAGGTCATTTTCTAAACATCCCACTTTTTGCTTTCCTCATTGTCTATCCCTCCCATTTTGAAAGCTCATTCCTATTCCCATCCCCACTCCCTGCTTCTACCTCTGCCCTCAAGCCTCAAAATGTTAAGGTACTATTATATTGCCCCTGCTCATCTCTTCTTACTTTCTAGGCCTAGGTTGTGTTGTTTTTATCTTCTCATTTTTGTTTTGACTGCTGATTTCATGCTCTGGGGCTGCTGTTCTCCTATGAAAGTTAATCATTTGCTCCCAAATTTGCCTTTATAAACTACAATATAGCTTTAAGATGCAGTTAGGTAGATATCACTATTTGGCTCTACTGAATATACTTTGCTAAAGTTATGTGTGGAAGTATCTGAATCCTATATTGTTTTGTTCATCACTGTTACATGCTCTCCTCATTCATCATGCATTCAAATCTATGACCCCATTTGAATCTTGTCTAGACACTCACATGCATCATTCATGCTCCTTTCTCTTCTATGACTGAATCTGTTAGTAAATACATCGAGTTTTAGTTCGCTGCATTGTTAAGTCTGTCATGTCCCCTCCTTTATACTCTATTCTAATCAGCCCCTTTTAAAACAAGACTCATGCTTATATATCTAAACCCTTGACCCGTCAAGAAGGTTTAACTGGTGTTTGTTCCTTGTTTTAGTATGTATATTATGGTCATGAATAATATGTTGGTATGTGGCATGAATCACTTTTTTTCCTGGTTTGCCCAACTCTTTATCTGAACCTTAGGACATAAGTGAATCATGCAAGTTCTCAAAGGGTTAGATATATACTCACCTATGTGACTGTCTCTTGTCTCACTCTGTTGCTGATTTGTAATCTATAAAAATATCATTAGCTCACCTATATGCTGCTGTCTTTTGTTGCACCTGTGAGTATGTATTGTCTGACTGCTCCTGCGTGGCTGTATCTGTGTGTTGTCATCCCTACGATTAGTGTTTATATACTATTTTCGTTATTAGTAACTGCACCTTTGTGGTTGCATAAATGTGTTACTGCCTTGATTGCACTAGCTGACCGCATACTGCCCCACTGCTCCTTGATAATATGCCTATAGGTTGTCGTCCTCACATTCATTTGTCTATACAATGTCTGTGTATTTGTTGGCTGTACCTATGACTACACGCTGGCTTTACAGACAGTGGCTGCAGGATTGTACCTGTGTGTTGCAGTCTTTTGAAAGTTTGTTTGTATCCAGCTGTTGATTTACATCTTCTAAAATACAAGCTTGTGCTGTAGACTATTATGCATGTCCACAAATGGTTCATTTATATGTCATGGCTATAACTGCAAGTACTTCTTTTCAGATCTGCTAGAATTTTGCCCGCATATTCTTTTTCTCAAATGTTACTTTCACCTAGATGAATTAGAAGTTAAGTTCCATTAATAAAACGTTTGTTGTTACATGGAAAGCTGACTGTAAATGGTGGTATGATGGTATCTATTTCTTGGCTTTCTTTCCTGTTCTTATTCCTTCTCCTCATGAAGCAACTACTGTAGCATTTAGGTGGCTATATGCTTATTTTGATTTGTTGTATGTTTTGAGCAGTAGCTAGTATCGCATGAGTTCTTTTATTTATTGGATATAAAAGTCGGTTTATCAAGTGTGTCGCTTTGCAAATTCTATCAGTCCGCTAAATAACCAGTGAACCTGTTTTATTTCCTCTTTTATTAATTTCTTGGTTGGCATCAGTTTTTGTGAACTAATCTACTACGATTCTTGATTTGCATTATTTGGAATTATATTGCTTATATGCTTACTTGTTTGTTGCATGTGAAACACTGCGAGCCCCATACGGGCTCTTCTCCTCTCATCTGCATCTCCTTGGGCCACAAAGGCCCAAACTACCCTCTCTTTGAGTCAGCCCCAAATTCCCAGGACAAGGAAGATACAAGTCCACGAAGATGATATAAAGATTTCGAGGCGGAATTCAGCGTGTATACATTGATATACAACAAATATATACTGAGCCTGTATCACAAGTTAGTGGGCTAGAAGCCCAACTCTTCAACTTTCTTCTCTTAGTTTATATTTATATGTTTTATTTATATATACTTGAATGCTAGCATTAGTATTATAAAGTTGGTTATTATCTAATTAAATTCCCCAGCATGTCTGTCAATTTATGTTCTTTATCTAATTAAATTTCCCAGCATGTCTGTCAATTTATGTTCTCATTTTTAGTTTTCTTGGATATGAAAATTGCTTTTTTTTTCTAAACAATAATAATAATAATAATAATAATAATAATAATAATAATAATAATAATAATAATAATAGAGATAAAATATATATATCATAAAAAGGGAATAGGCCTTTGTAGTATTTCTTAATAATAAGTTGAACATCTAGTTAATTTTCATTTTTCTTAGTTAATCTCCTTTTTAAGTTAAATTAATATTTTTAAGTTAACATTTTCAAGTCAACGCAACTTTAATTAATTATTTCAAGTCTAACCAATTTTTTAAGTTTAATTAATTATTTCAAGTCTAGTCAACTCTTTTAAATTCAGTCAACATCTTCAAAATCAAGCAAATATTTTCAAAAGTTAGTCAAACATTCTAATCGCCGGTCGACCGCATGTTAGCGGTCATCTTGAATAATTAATTTCTTCTCAAGGTGGAAATTGAACCCTTACCCGTTTCTCTGAAATTTTTAAAACTTTTCTGTTAGGTTTTGAAAATTTTAAGTTTTAATCGGTTTCCTAATTATCTTTAAAATTAGGTGGCGACTCTGTTTTCTTTCAATTTTCAGGAATTTGGTTCGTGCCTAAATCAATTGGGCCTTGAGTCTCATTTCCGGGAAAGAGTCGGACATTTTTTGGGATAATAGTAATGTCTCATGAAGATCTTTCTTTGACCAAAATAAACTTATTAAATAAATTACCAACCCCAAGGGATAATGGTTCGTCAAAACATATACATCCTTCAAATATGAACACATAAGCATGATCGTCCATTTGGGCCAGGGGTCACTATGGACTCAAGGTGGTCTACTAATGGGCTCTATACCCCTCAGGTATTGGGTCGACCTAGGCAAATGCTTAGAAGTAGGGATTTAGTTTAGCTCTATCTTATGTTTTCTAAGATTTGGCTTACTAGACAATAGGTTCCCGAGCGGACAACTCGAGTGACGAGGCTACGCGGCCACACGAAAAAAGATCTGGACACTCCACGCATATGCCAACTCTCCAAAATTTTGAATTATTTGAATGAAGTTTGCGGGTGTACACCTCACGTGTATGTGTGATAGTGTCAATTTTCCAGAATTGGAGAAAGTATGAGCAGAATGACAGTTTATTCGAATTTAAATAAATAAAGCAAATAAAAAAATTAAAATTACTAAATATTACAAAATAAATAGTTAGTCAAACAACCTAATCTAATGGTTAGAACCTAATTAAGTCCACAGCGGAGTCGCCATTTCTGTTATATGAAAAAATGACTTGCTTTTCGAAAATTTGATTTCTTAAACCAAATTTTCAAAATTAAAACAGAATCGCCACTTAATTTTTAGGAAAAATCAAGAAAACCCTTAAAATATTTTAAAAAGATTTAAACAGAAAAAATCTTTTAAAAATCCAAAGAAAAGGTTTGAGTTCACATTTTCACTTCAAGAAGGTTTTACGCACTTGAAATGGCCGCTAACATGGTTATCCGACGATTAGAAAATTTTGACTTACTTTTTAAATTGACTAATTTAAAAAATTAACTAACTTTGAAAAATTGATTAAAGGACTTTTAAAAGAAATTTGAAAAAAAAGGGTTTTAAGACTTAACAAAAATTTGTTCAACCTGACGACTTAACCAATTTTTAAAGTTTTGAGGTATTATAATTTAGAATGGTTGTGTGTAAGAGAAAAGGAAGAGGAGAATTTTAAAAAGGCGAATATTTGAGTCATTTTGAAGGACTTTTCGCAAAATCCAATTTTCTAGAAAATGATTTTAATACAAAAGAAAAAATTCACAAAATCATTAAAATGAACTGAACATAAATGGACTTTGGGGGAAATCAATTAGGCTAAAAAGAAAAATAGTAAAAATGTTAGTGTTAGAGTCAAACAAGAGCAAATAAATACCATAACCAAATAAGTAGGAAATAAACTCAAATTCTTTGGGCCTAGCCCACCCAAATCCAGCTGTTGCCCCCATATTGGGCCTTTTACCCATTTTTGGCCCTTGAATTGCTGCGTATACACATAGTGTATATGTTATGCATATCAGTGTATAAACAATGATTTTTCCGCTTCCAAGACTTGTATCTTCTTTGAAGATTTGAGTTCGAGACCTGTGACAGCTTCCCTATCCTTTTCAGGAGCAGCGAAATTTGGGATGACGACGAGTTTGAAGAAGACTTTCCACCACAACGAAACTCGTACATAAATTCCTCAACTCAAAACCCAAACGCTCTGGTTTCAATCTCTTCGAATCGATGAACTTTTTCAAAATAAAATAAAATATATAGTGCAAAGAAACAAGAACTTTTACTAAGGTTTTTGAGACTAAGAACGGCCGCCTTGATGAATTGAAGATGAAAATCTTGTAGTATTTTTTGTAGATTGAGAACCACTCCCCAACAATGGAGGAAAAAAATATTTATAGGAGAAGGAGATGGATGAAATTGGATTTTTTCATTCGAAAATTCGAACATTGGGGTTTTTTTTTCCATTGGTGGTGTTTTTTTGTTCAAAATTTGAAGATGAAGAAGGAGAGTGTCGTGTGTGTGTTTGAAGAAGAGGAGAGTTGGTGAGAGACACGTGAGTCTCACCTAAAAGGAAAAGAAAAGAAAAAGTAAAGTAAAAAGGAAAATTGATTGGACATGTGGGGTCGGGGTGCAAGTTTAAATTTTAAAACACACGATGAATTAAATTAGATCAATTAACGAGCTTCTTTAAAATTAACTAAGCGAAATAATTAACTCAATTATGAACTACTTAACTTCAAAAATAATTTGTAAAAATAAACAAGAATGTAAACTTTTAATTTTTGGATGATCATGATTCTTTTTGGATAATCATGAGAAAGTATATAATTACATACGTACAAAGTATATGAAAGAAAATATATAGTGCCAAAAAATAACTTAAAATATTATATATAATACTTTAAAAAAATTCAATTTTTAATTTTTTCTTAAAATAATTATTTTAAATTGTTAAAGATAAATTGTTAAAGATTGAAGAAGCCCAATGATTAATTTATAATGTGGAGAGTCAAAATTGGGTGTCAACATTAACAACTTCACAACAATAAAATACTCAATAACTATAAATATGTATCTGTAAGTTTCAATCAATAACCACACAATCATTTACTTATGGTCACAATAATAGTGGCTAGTATTAATTTTGGCATGATTAATCAATGCAATATATATGCATACTAGAGTATCTGACTTTTCAACAAACAAATAAATTTAGAGTATTATATAATAAATCAAAATCAAATTAAGTTTGATTGAGCGGACAACTCGAGTGACGAGGCTACGCGGCCACACGAAAAAAGATCTGGACACTCCACGCATATGCCAACTCTCCAAAATTTTGACAATGAACTGTAACAATATGAATAAATAAATTAATACTAGTTAAAAACTAGTACTCATGTAAATAATTATCTTTACATGGTTTATTCAATATCAATTTATAGGCAATAATCATTAAATATTTGGGATGAAAACTCTGCACCTTTATCAAGGTGAATGATATGTGTCCATAATCATATTATTTGTGCCAACAATTTTATAAATATTAAGTTGCAAGATGAGAATAGTCAAACATGAGACTATCTAGTTGGAGCATTTATTAGGACCATGAAATATCTAAATGATCCACTAGGTGGGTAAATAAGTCCACAAATATTCCCATATATACATTTCAAGAATGAAAGGCAACAAACTCAAGTTTCATAAAATTAGTCATATTAACAAGAATGAAAATAAATAATACCTTATCTTCAAACTTTACCTCCACTCTTTAAGATGATAGAGCCTCGTGCTGATAACATGTTATTAAAGTATAAAGTAAGTAAGACGAAGAAAGTAGGCAGAAGAGAGAAGACTTCTTATTCCTCTTGAATAATATTCTAATGTGTATTACAATGAAGAAAAGTCTCTTACTTATAGGAAAAAAACCAGCTTGGTCTCTTAGTAAGATTCTAACTTTTATCTAAAGGATTCGACATAAGAGACATTCACTATAATACAAATATGCTTATAATATAATTTAAATTAATGGTAAATATCGTTTTTCCCTATGGTATTGACATTTTATTTTTTTCATTTTTAATTAATGATAGTTATGGTTTTTGTGGTCGTGACACATGTCACTTTTTATTTCTCTTGTTATATATAGATAGATTCTATAAATTTTTCAGATTTGGTTTCCAAGTTCCTATAATTTAAACTGCATAATTGAAGTAAAATTCAACTTATATATTGAATATGCAGTGTGTTATTGATGAATAATTATTGTATTATTTGTGCATCATCGCTATTTGGCCACAAAAATTTGGTCCAAATTTGGCTACAAATGTAGAAAAACAATATTAACATTTCTCTTCCAAATAAATCAGATCTGTTTTTTTATTTAAAACATTTTAAGTGATTGTTATTCCCAAAATTACAATTCAATTCTAACACTAATTCTAAGACTTGAAAAATGAAAAGTCTTACAATTTATTTCACTAAAATAGTCAGCCTCCTATTTTTTTTTTTTGAGTAATGCTTAGAGTCGTCGAAATGGTCTTAGCCCGTGGGGCTGGCCCAACCCAACTCATTCTTGAGGTATGATTGGAATATTATTTTTTAAGCCCAATTAGAATCAGGACTTACAAGCCCAACCCAACTAAGCCCTTGGTCCTTGAAGCTTGACTGAGGTGGGGCTGGGGTCGGTCATGGGCCAAAACTATTATTTAATTTGAATTAAAATAACTAAAGTCATAAGGCGTAATTGTTTTTTAGTTTACAAGTTTGGTTTTTCAAATTTTCTGCGGGGATCAAACCCCTGACACTTGTTTAAGTGACCTAGTGAGCTAACCACTATGCCAACCAAGCTTGGTTTCTTTACTTATTTATTTGTTAAAAAAGATTATTGTTTTTCTTTAGTCATAGGATGACTCACATATGATCATTGTTTGTTATATTTAATTTGAAAATCTTCTCATTTCTTAATGTTATATATTTCAGATATGAGATCAAGTGTAATTAAAAACACCACTAATCATATGTATAATGCATATTATGATTGTAATTATTATATTCTTTCATATAATTTTGTTAAGCATGTCAAAAAATTTAATATGTTGACGGAATTTCAAGTTTAAATTTAAATTGAACAAGAAAAAAAAAATTATTTTTTCAAAAAGAGAAGGCTGGCCCACCCCAACCCGTGGTCCTACTAGGATTGGGTTGGGCCAGCCATTTCAAGGCCCTTCCAAATGAAGGGTCAGCCTGTTCCAGCCCTCTAAATTTCTTGACTAGCGAGGCTTGGACTGAGTGAGGCTGGGTTGTCCCCTTTTGACAGTTATAGTAATGTTAATGAAAAAAGAAGGCCACAATTGTAAAAAATCTATAATATTCTTTTGTTAAATTTTAACTTTATTTTCTAGCACTATTTCCTCCAAAACAAAACTATTATTTTCCTATTTCCCCGAACTCTTTAAATTATTTGACTACTAAGGAAGATTAAAAGCTTCTTTTATGGTTTATTGTTTAAAACAAATATAAGTTTCAATTTATAAAATAAATACGTTCTAGTTAATTAAAAAGATGTCACACGGTTAACTTAAAAATTATTCTGTAATTTTATTTTTGCATATTAATATTTTCTTCTTTACTGTAAATATGAATTATGTGTTGAACCAATACATAACCCCATCCATCCACTCATCCACCCCATCCCTCTCTAAAATCCAGTATTGTTCATAACACGCTCCAATGATACTTTTACAAAAAAAAAAAAAAAAAAAAAAAAAAAAAAAAAAAAAAAAAAAAAAAATTTTT